>JANQAP020000151.1:1170707-1180993 GCA_026874005.2 Erythroxylum coriaceum
ATTTCCTGCACTTTCTCACCACCCAAACAGTACTCTTGGAGTTTCCATTCGTACGTTGCGCAATTTAAGCTTATGGCGTCAAGCATAGACCATGATCTCGTGATTCTCTCTTGCGCAAACTCAAATCCAACCGAACGTGGCGAGACTCCTATTTCGATTACGGATATCCAGAGCTGGGATTTGTCGACGATCCTCAAATACCAAAAGCTCAAAATTCAAGCTCATCGAAGCAGGCAAGCCTGTTCATTTCTTATCATCTGCAGGGATAGTTTCATTATCAATGTTTGTTTCTTAATTTCTTTCGGTTACTCAAACATTTTGATTTGCATTAAGCAGGCTCGTCGAACAATCAACCTACTTTCATGGCCTCCTGAGCGGAAGCTTTACGTAATATACTTATCGCTTCTTTTTTCCTCTTTTTGATTTTTTTTCCACTCGATGATGATTCCATATATTTTCTTTTTCCTTAAACCTGTCAAAAATTCTTCTTCTTCTCTCTCTCTCTCTCTCTCTCTCTCTCTCTCTCTCTCTCTCTCTTTTGGTTATATATCTGGGAAACATACATATAGTCATATATGCATATGTTGCTTTAGATGGAAGTGATTTATCTTCGTCGCGTTGTAAGTATTTGTTTATACTTTCCATTTTGTCATTTCTATTGACTGTTTTCTTAATCCTGCAGTGAATCAAACCTCGAGTGTGTTTCTATTCAGTGGAATTTGGAAAATTTTGTCACTGTTTTGAAGTGTGTGTATGGTTGCACGGTGGATATTACCTCTAGCAATTTCCTTTCACTTTTTGTGGTAATACTGTTTCATTTTTGGTGTTTCGGTTATGTCATTGTCCTACCATTTGATGTGTAGAGAATTCCATTACATGCTTATGTGTGGAGACTTCTTTTGTGAGTGCACTCGCAGGGAGAGGAGAGATTAAACAATTGTAATTGGCTTTCTACTGATTAGTAGCATATAATCTATTCCCTTTAATATCTCATGTTACATTTCCAGACTGCCCTTTATTTTGGAACAGAGAGGCTTCTCCAAAGCTGTAAAAACTGGTTCTCTGAGGTATCTTCATTCTCAGCCCCTTCTTTGCTTGAGGTACCATTAGACGATTTGATCAACATTTGGAAATTTGGTGTAGAGCATGGTAAGCTTACATATATGATAGTCAAGTATGATCCAGCTTATCTTTTAAGCTTGATTTTAGCATCGTGGCACTCATTCTAATGGGTATTTGTGTGATATTTTGCAGCAATTGATTCTATTCCAGAATTGTGTGTGAGCTATCTTGCAAGAAATTTTGTACGTAATTATCTTTTATTATGCTTTTTACAGTCTCCATATAATACTTCTTGTTCTTTGTCAAAGGTTTTCTCTCTTGCCAAATGATGGTTGTACATGTGATTATTGTTGTCCGGTATAATTCTTGTTCTTCTGCTTTGTTTATCATGGTGATCAACAGCAAACCCCACACATGACAAAGAAATGCATGCATGCTGATGGGAAAAGAGTTTTATGGCTTATAGGTTTATCAACCTTGTACTGTATTTTCTATTTCAATTGTGAGGTTGTGTTCCTTTTTTTTTTTTTGAAAAATGAGGCTGTGTTCTTTGGCTACTTCTTCGTGAGTTTATTCCTCAATTAAATTTCTCCGACTGAATACCAAAGGGGTTTAGCAACATCCTCAAGAGGGCAAAGTTGATTTCATTTATGTCTCAAAATGGCTCAATCGATTTGGAATATACTGTTACATGACGATCCATCTCTTAACATGCTTGCAAGTGTTTTACCCTCATGATATGCCAACTTGTTTCCAGTAAATTAGTAATGAATGGTCTCTCTTTTTACAGATGTGGGCCCTATCTAGTAAGTTCTTTAAAGATATTCCTTATAACTTGTTGCTGTGCAGCATAAAGGATCCCCATTTGACAGTAACTAGGTTTGTATATATAAGTTATTGTGCCTGACTTGGTGCTCAGCATTTCTGTCATTCTTATGTTCTGTTGATTTCTAACAGTGAGATGCATCTTTCGGAGGGACTTTTGTTTTGGATCCATGCTAACACAAAACAATCACAAGATTTGACTGACATTGAGGATGGATTTGGTGACATTCTGAAGCAGGTAGATATTATATCACTAAAATTTGCAGTTTTTGCAAATATTTGTTTTAGTATGAGATTACAATAACAAAGAATAATATTGATGCAACAAATTTTCCATCAAATAATTTATTTTGGGTGCTATTTCAAAAGAAATTTGATGAACTAGTTTGTTGCTACATATGCATCCTAACATGAAAGAAAAATGAAAAGAGGAAACCACTGGTGACTTTCTCAACTAATGCATTATCTGAATGCCCAAGGGCTTATGGAGGAGAGTTTCTAGTTATACCACACATTTTTTAGCCTCCTCTTACTTTGGACAACATATCCTTGTCATATGAAATGACAAGATAAAGTGCTCACAACTTTACCTGATGTTTGTCATTCTATTTTATCCGTTTATAGCAGTTCCAAATTTGTTTCAACAACAATTTATTATTGCTTTGAAACAGATTCGAATTAGCCTTTTGCCATTGTGGTTTGCTGCAGGTACGCTCCAGACCTTTTGCTTGTTGGCACTGATTCAAGTTTTAAAATTTCAAATTCTGTCCACCAATAGCAAAAAATGACTAATTATTAGATCGCTAACTAGGGAAGAGAAGGTGCCCCTATTTTTCAGAGCTTGCGGATGAGAGCATTAAGACAATTTTTAGACTACTAAAGATTACACCCATGTGCTCAGTTGATGTTTTAGGAACTGGCGATTTGGACCATCTCAAAATTCGGTTGACAGAATATTCTAAGGTACTCTTTCTAATTGCTATGGTTGAACTCAAGGGATGTCCTGTCACTTTGACTTTCATGTTGAGTTTATGTCAAGACTGTTTAAAGAACAAAAGCTAGAGGGTTGTTACCTATGCTCTGAGTGCTTTTTATTCATGAAATTCCAGAGCTCTATAGAGCAGAACAGAGACCTTATTGCTTATCCTCATAATGACAATTTTATGTTGGTAATTTTTGTTATCATTTCTTTTAGGGAAAGATATCTGTTGCATTTGTGGAAAGCCAATTCTTCCCATTCTATTCAGTTGATTTTATTTTGGATATTCAAGTTTGACAATTAAAAGAAAAATAATGAAAATTCTCTTGAAATTGTTCTTAGAAATCCATCGAGCTCTTAAGATTTGCAGTTCTGATTACTATTAATATTTGTTATTTTCCTGCCCTAATCCAATTAGAACTGCTCTATTTTCATGTCTCAGATAAGTTTCCCTGATTGTGGACATTTTTTATTTGTTGCAGAAAGTAGACCTTTCAGGCTGTCCACCAGCAATTCTTCTCCTGTCTGCTGCCCCTCCTTCATGTGGAATCAACTTGCAGAAAAGCACAAAGCAGTTGACTAACTCTGTAAACTTTAGCCAGGAACAAAATGGAATCTTGCAGGGATTGCACCCAACCCTGTCTTTTCACTCAGTAGAGGAGGTGAACATCTCTAAGTGTCCAAGGCTACATGTTGAAGCCATCATCGAATGCTTATCAAAGTCATTTCCGTCTTTGAAAAAACTAAAAGCAGCTTACCTTCCGAGCTTCAAAGTGACCACGTTGGAGAGATTGCTGGAGAAGTGCCCTCACTTAAGTGAGATTGACTTAACTGTTGATCTTAGTCCTCTTATAGCTACAGAGGTGTCAGATGTATCCTGTACTGCAGCTATTATGCAAACACGATCAAAGAAATCCTTTCCTGTTGGCAGTAGCTCACCAGATATGGCGTCTTCTTATTCAATAGCCTCACTCACAAACATCACAAAGCTCATCTTGGAGGGCCGAACTGATTTATCAGGTGAGACATCTTATGTTATTATTCCTGTAATATTCTTCTTTTGAACAAATAGATGATTGTATTCACTGTTAAATTCTGGATACACATAAGTGGCCTGTATTTTTGATAATGCCAATATGCCAGAATTGGTAATATAGATACAGAAATTTTGTAGAAGCCTCCTTCTATACAACACAACTGCATTATAACCGGAAAATCTGCCATAAAGGTAACTTATCCTATCCATAAGTAAGTGGAAATTGTGGAATGCAATAGGACTTAATGCTCCCTTGTTAGCATTTGTATTTTTGTAGTTACATTGTTGGAGATTCCTTCTTGGATTAGGAAATCGTTTGTGTTGTTTTAGATTGATCCACTGGAAATTTAATCTAGGGTATATATATATTTTTTTGTTCACCACACTTCATCATTTGCTAGATACCTTAACCCCATTGATCATTTTACGTTTGTACTAATTTCTCCTTGCAATTTTTGTGCCAGACTCTGATCTTCAGGATATCTCTGCATTCTGTGGTTCACTGCAATACCTAAATCTTAAGGGATGTACGTCAGTAACGGATGTTGGCATATCAAACTTAGTACTCAGATGTCACAAACTGCATTCACTTATGGTTTGTGATACTTCTTTCGGGGTAAATTCTGTTCAAGCTCTTTGTTCTCCCATAGAAACCTGTGATTCTTCCATTGTCCATAGTGGAAAAATATATTTACATACTTTGGTTCGGAATCTTCAAATTCTTCACATTGGTGGTTGCAAGGGTAAGTAGTATCTCCTTCCTCTGTTCCTTTGTTTTGATGTAAAGTTGAGATGAAATCCGATCAGTGCTTACTTGTTTTTCAAACACCGGCTAAGGTTGCAGAAGGGAGAAAGGAGGTTGAGGTGGGGAGTTTGATTTTCTTACTACTTTGAAATAAACTATTTTGTTGTAGATGGTTGTTGTTTGCTATCTTATGGATTGATTGCAGGACATTTTATAACTGATAAAAGCAAAAAAAGATATTCAACTATTGATGTTTTGCCCAAAAATGTTTCTAGGGAAGAGTTTAGATCCATCTTGTTCATGTGTAGATTTATATAACTGACATCTAACCATCACTTAAGGACGGCAATTTAATTTGCAGGTGTTGATCAACAATCTCTAGTGGAGCTTATTTCTCAAACAAAAAAATTGAAAAGTCTTTGTCTGAGAAGCACTAACCTTGTTGATGATGCTGTTTATAGCTACTCAGGATCTTCCTTGGAGATGCTTGATATTTCTAACACCAGGGTTAGTCATCAAGTTAATCTGTTACTTCTAGAAGTGAAAGTATTATTTGTGTTCTGTTATCTTTGACTTCATTGATCCATTATGATGGTCATGGATGTTTTCTTATAGCTAATTTGATGTAAAAGATATAAGAAACTTATTTTCTAATTTGGTTAAGAGAGTCTGGTTTTAAGATTATTTCCTCTTTCCGTTCGCTGAGGTTCTTGAAATTGCTAATCATGTTTTTAAGAGGGTTCCCATGCATCCACATAGGTCCTAGATCTCATTTTGTTATTGTATCTCTGAGAGTGTGACTAAAGGCAGAGCAAAGTTTGTTTTCCATTGAACATGTCCTGAACTTTTGTTGCATAAAGATGTGTACAACTTTAAATCCTATTGGTATACTGGATTGGGTGGCATTTAAACAACTTAGTTCACTAAGAGTTACTATTGATGGCCACTGCCTATCTTTTTGACCACGTCACTATACTGTTTAGTGAATAAGCAGCTGGAAAGGCATGTTTATTTTATAGCTTGCTTTATATTGCAGATATCTGGGGCTGCTTTAGCTCACATAATCCATGGAAGTCCTGCTTTGAAATCTTTGAATGTGAGAGGCTGTAAAAACTTGGTTAAATGTGAAAGCAGCTCCAATAGCATGGATTTTTCTTCCTTGCAGTCTCTGTTTATGTGGTTAGCAGACAACTGCAAATTGGAAGACATTGCACTTGGTTGGGGATTTTCTAGTTTTTCGTTGGGAGCTCTGAGACCTGCAATCATGTCAGTGAGGGCCATTACTGTTGGTTTAGGTGCATCGCTTAATGAAGAAGTACTTGAACTTCTTCCAACTACTTGTCCTCTAGTGGAGTCAATTACACTTTGTTTTCAGGTATGCTCTCTTTATATTCTGCTAGAAGGGGTAAGACTTGTTCTGTAACTTCATGAGATTCTCTATGCGTGGAGCTCACTGTGAAGACTTCTCACAGTATTTAACTGTATGAATAAGCATAAAATATTTACCATATCTTCTCAAAGATGTGTTTTTTCTGAAAACTTTTTTCTGATGTTGTGCAAGTTTTAAACCTTTTTAAGTTGAACTCTTTCTTTGAATTCTGCTGCCTGTGATGGATGTGAGAACCTATGTTTGATTGTGGAAGTTCATTTTGATTAACACCAATCTTGGGATACTCACTCTGTATCTATATCTTCTTGGAGGGATTGATTGAGCATGAGGCACCTGTCATTTATGATCATGCTGCTTTTTCAATTCTGAATTGACTCAGTTGGGAAATGTATCTTAAATCTCATTGAAATCACTTTGTGATATTCATTTTTGGCTCTTCTTTATGATTTTATATGTTTCCAGGTTATCTCAGATTATATTGTGATGAACATCATTGCATCCTTGAAACACTTGCATGTTTTGGCTCTCTGCTACTGTCTTGGTGACATATCCATGTCAGGCCTTAGATTGCATATGCCATATCTAAGGACATTGAGGCTCGAGAGGGTAACCCCATGGATGAACAATGATGATTTGCTTACACTTACTCAAAACTTTGAGAATTTGGTTGAGCTTTCATTGATAGGGTGCAGGCTTCTTAATCCGGGTCAGTGATTAATTTGAAGCATTAATTTGATTTTAGGCTACTTTCTTAACATGTACTATGTAATGGTTGTCCTCATTTTAGTATTATGATCCAAATTTAGCTTTGTTTGCCCAGCAGCTATGGGTACGTCACACATGCTTCTTTTTATGCATTATATTGGTTCCATTTCATCAGTTATGCTATCAAAGCAAGTCTATTCATGTATTTATATATATCGATTTTCTATCAATTTCTACAGATTCTATTGACATCATTTCAAATGGATGGCCAGGCTTGATTTCTATCCATCTTGAGGTTGGCTAAGTGCCCTTGATTTCGATTTCTCGATTCCCTCTTATTCATTTGATTTTCTTCTTCCTGAATACAGTAAATGGAAGTGCCACTCCAAACTCAATGAAATAAAATAGATTGCAAACTTAGTATCAGCTCTTTACAAAATTCTTAACTGTTATTGGCTTATAACTTAGCTTATTTTAGAATGTCTTATGTGTCTTGTACGCTTACTTAGAATCAACCCAAAGACTTGATTGTTCGGAATTTTAACTTAGCTTTTAAAATCATCCTTTCTCTTGTTCATTAGGACTGTGGAGAAGTAACAGCAAATGGGATTTCTTCTCTTTTCAACTGCAGAGCACTTGAAAATCTCTTGCTGCGTCACAATGTGAGGCATTTGTTATTGCAATTTTCTGTTCTAACATTTTACATGCATATGTTTATCAATATCAAATGAACATAGATCTTGACATTGCCTATATGTTTCGTACAACTAGAATGTATCATGATCTCATTTTTCTTCATGACAACTTAGTGATGAGACATCTAGGCAGGGTTCTTCATTATATGTTCATAATGATATTATTCTGTTATACTATGATTTGAAAGAAGTGGTTAAAATACTGTTAGAATAAAATCAATTTGGAAAAAAAACATATTAGATTGTTTGAACAGGTTTTGGAAACTAACAAAAGAAGGCTTGCAATAAATAAGTGAGGCATTGTTAGGGTCTGGATTGTCTGAATTGTATTAGTCATGTTCAGTTGGTTACCAAAAGGTTTGAGTACTACTTGTTCTCCTCCGCATTACTGTGTAGGAGGATCTGTTAGTTAACAATGAACATGATCTCTGTACGGTGATAAAGAGAGTTAAAGATTGAGACTATATGCACGGGCACAAGATACATCTAAGCAGTTAATTAGAAATGATTCCAAACAGTGTTCCAGTTGTGGTTTGTCAATGCTTAAATGTTACATGTATAGGGATCAATTACACGTGGTTGTGTGGATTACTCAGGCTATAATATATAACTTTACCATTTTAAGCTAATTGCTGAAATGGGAGAATAGCAAGGTAAACTTTGAGTATTCGATCAAAGTAGTGCAACTGACCCAACTACATACTGTGCAGGGTTCTGGGCTACATAGAAACCTCCTCCTTGATGCTGCTGCAGAGGTTGGTTATTCCAGAACTAAACATGATTATGTGATTCTGTTATCCTAGTTATGCTAAATGGCTAAAATTCAATGATGCTGTTATGTTTATGACAGCTGCCAATGCTACGACAAGTATCACTTGATTTATGTGATGCTTCTGATGGTGACTTCGACATTCCAGAAGTAAGTTGCACTTTGAAGGAATGTTTTTTTTTTTCACCTGTTTCAAGCGGCTGTTATCCAAATGATGGGGTTTCTATATTTTGCATTATTAACTATTCACGTTAGTTGCTTTTGGTAAATCGATCAGGTATGGAGTTATGACATATCATATCATTTTAGATATTCCGTAGAGTTTAGTTTGTCATATCCATCTCAAGATCATGGAAGGAGGGGGAGAAGGAGAGGGTTTGGTAGGAAACAGAAAACCAATCAATTATATGCTGCACCTTACACCTAAAGGTAAAACAAAAGAAAAGGAAAAATATTTTTTATTGGCATAAAACGAATGGCGTAAAGAAATAATAGTATGTTCGTACTTATACAGTCGGTTGTTGATCCAAAGCCTCATTTTTCTTTCTTCTCTTCTAAACCCACTTGGGGCATTGAATTTCACATCCCATTCTGACAATCAAAACTTGCTCCAGGATGCTGACAGGTGTTCTTTAAGTATTGTTATGATAGCAAGATGCAAGTCAAAGAAAAGTTCAAACACTGGCTTCGCAAAGGCGCATAGAAAGCTGCTGCATAATGGGACTTTAGTGTTGTTGTGGAATAGTAAAAATCTGATTCGAACAGTTGTCAAAGAGCGACTCTAACTCTGAAGGATGGGAGAGACTCGCATCAGATTCTTGGGCTTTTTCTGACAGGCTGATTTAAGTTAATGGTCGAGTTGAACATTCCACAAGTGTAGCAGTACAATCTAAAAAGCTGATTATTCTTCACCTTGAAGGTACAAATGATATTGCCTTCTGATGGGATTGCAGGTTCTTTTCAAGCTCTTTTAGTCTTAAGGCTGTTGTACATACATATTATCTAGTCATTCCTGTTATTATTTTGATTAGTTGTTGCATGTTGGCCTTAAGTATCATTATCTGCTAAATAATAGCTGCTCTTATCTGTAATCAGGAACTTATTGGTTTTGTCATCATGCCTGTTATATGGAAAAGTATCATGAACTGTCAACAGCCTAGAAACTGCAATTTTTAACTTGGCATTTATGATCAATCTTCACTAGATGTGGATGAGGGGGTTGATAGAAGCTGATACTCCCTCTCAAAGATTGATTTGCACTTTTCCCCTCGCTCTCTCCGAAGATTGCCTAGTTTTGATACATTCTTGTTAGCAAATTAAAATTTCCTAGAAAATGGATTCTGACATCCAATTATACACTCACAATTTTATTGATTGAGAGAAGAATACAAATTTTACAAATACAAACTCACACTACAAACTCTCACAACCCAAAAATTCATTGTGTGTTAGCTTGTTGAAGCTAACAACCTAAACTTTACACATGCTCTCACTATTTCCTTTTCTACGTATATCTTTTATCATTTGGCCAATGGCTATATTTATAGGTTTCTAAAGTCAGTCACGAGGTGAAATAGTTGGCAGTTTGTAATTGCCAACTAATAAAAGGAATTCAACATCAATTTTACTTGTTAATTTGACCAAGTCAAATACAAAATCAAGTTTACTTTCTACATCTTTTTTTGCTTCAAGAACAATTCAGCCTTAAATGGATTCGTAAAAATGTTAGCAATTTGATCTTCAGACTTACAGTACTCAAACATGATCTCTCTGTCTTATACCAAATCTCGAATATAGTGATGTTTGATATCGAAGTGTTTGTTGCAATCATGAAAGGCTGGATTTTTTGTCAAGGCAATTGTTGATTTATTGTCATAGAAGATTTTTGTAGAACCAAGTTGTTGATGCTGCAATTTTTCAAGAATTTTTCGTAACCATACTGCCTGTGTAATGCAATTCGATGCTGCTATGAATTTAGCTTCTATCGTTGAAAGTGCTACTAGTTGTTGTTTCTTGGATAACCAAGAAAATGCTCCCGAACCAAGATGGAAAACATAGTTGAGGTGCTTCTTCGTTTCTC
>JANQAP020000151.1:1199852-1213163 GCA_026874005.2 Erythroxylum coriaceum
GATTCTACCCCAACGGCTTGGTAGTAGGCTACAGTAGTTTGAGGATTCTTGTTATAGTTCGGAAGTGGCAGCCTAGGATTTGGTTACAAGTTTGTCGGGTTCTTTTTCCTTTTTAAGCATAGTTATTTTTAGTTAGTGAAGTCTGCTTCTCCAAGGATTCGGAAAAATCTTAGTTTACTAATATTGTGAAACGTGACGTGAAGTTACATTAAAACTACGTAAAGAGGAGAAGTGTTTTTATTTCTTGATTGCACCGCATATGGCGGCAGCTTTGGCGGGAGATGATCTGGCGAGATCAGTGAGCAACCGAAGCAGCTTTGCATCGGTGAGTCGCCGGAGCTGGACATCTAATAGCTTCCGGGAAGTATGGATGTCGCAGCCGGATGTCTTTAACCGGAGTGAGAGGCGGGGCGAGGACGAGGACGAGCTCCGGTGGGCGGCGATTGAGCGGTTGCCGACATACGACCGCATGAGGAAAGCGGTGTTAATGAAAGTGTTGGATAACGGAAAAGTTGTACAAAATGAGATTGATGTGAGAAAGCTTGAAACGCAAGACAGGAAGCACTTGATTGAGAGTATATTGAAAGTTGCTGAAGAGGATAATGAGAAGTTTCTTAGGAGAGTAAGAGACAGAACTGATAGGTCAGTTTCAGTAAATGCTTCTTCATTAGCTTTCTATCTTTCTTTCCTGACAAGTTTGCTTAATTTTCTTCATGTTTGTTTCTTGTTCAAGTTATTTGATTATGACCTACCAAAGGAAGTCTTCTATGTAGGGTTGGGATTGAGACTCCTAAGATTGAAGTGCGGTATGAGCATCTATCGGTGGAGGGAAAAGTGTACTTTGGGAGCAGAGCTCTTCCTACTCTTCTTAATGCTACTTTAAACACATTTGAGGTCTTTCAATCTTCTTCTTGGTTTTTCTGATGGCAAACTTTTATTTTATATATATATATATTGAGAACTTAAAGATTAGTTATTTAATGAATGAAGTTGAAACTTGGATGTTATGGCAGAATGTTCTTGGACTGATTCGTCTTGTTCCATCCAAAAAGAGAAAAATCCAAATTCTTCAAGATGTCAGCGGAATTGTCAAACCATCGAGGTATCCTTACTAAATCGTCACAACCACTTCATTCCAACGGTTATTATAGTTAGCAATTTTTTTTTATAATCAAAGTGATTCTTGCAAGCATTCTTGTTTTATGTTCTTTTTTTTGGGATCAATTTTACGCCTATTTCTTGTCTATTAAAATTATATTCATTGTCTGCCAATATGTGATTATTTTTCAGGATGACTTTACTTCTTGGTCCTCCTGGAGCTGGGAAAACAACACTCCTGCAAGCTCTGGCAGGAAAACTCGATCTTAACTTGAAAGTATATTTTCTGCTTCTTGAAATTTTGTTTGCTGCTGGCCCATTTTGTATACCAGTTAAGCTGACTTACTAGTTTCTGAATGAAATTGTGAACAGGCTACTGGCAGAATCACCTATTGTGGTCATGAATTTAATGAATTTGTTCCTCAGAGGACTTGTGCTTATATTAGCCAACATGACCTTCACTTCGGAGAAATGACGGTCAGAGAGACATTGGACTTCTCTGGACGCTGCTTAGGAGTGGGCTCACGATACGAATTGCTAGCAGAACTCTCGAGACGAGAGAAAGAAGCAGGAATTAAACCAGACCCTGAGATTGATGCATTCATGAAAGCAGCGGCAATGGCAGGCCAACAAACCAATTTGGTTACTGATTATGTCCTCAAGGTTTATTACATGCATTTCAAATAGTATGGTATATCTTGTTTATTTTTCTTAAATACTCTTTTCACACATTAAAGAAGTAAACCTGTAGACTAACTGAAGAGTCTTCAACAGATACTGGGGTTGGATATTTGTGCAGATATTACGGTTGGGAATGAGATGATAAGAGGTATATCTGGAGGACAAAAAAAACGTCTGACTACAGGTATTCTTCTTTGACTAAGGTCAAGCAGTTGGCCAAAAGGCTGGTCCTAACCCGAAGTCAACAAGTAAAGTTCAGTTTGACCGGAATGGAAATCATATATGATTCATTTGTCTGGTTTCCATATTCTTGATGCATAATTAAAATGCTGTCTGAAATGGATGCAGGGGAGATGCTGGTAGGACCAGCAAAGGTTCTTTTAATGGATGAAATATCAACAGGGTTGGACAGTTCAACTACATTTCAGATATGCAAGTTCATGAGGCAAATGGTTCATATTATGGATGTGACAATGATTATTTCTCTTCTACAACCAGCACCGGAGACATTTGATCTTTTTGATGACATTATCCTACTATCAGAAGGTCAGATTGTTTATCAAGGTCCTCGTGATCATATCCTAGAATTCTTTGAATACATGGGTTTCAAATGCCCGGAAAGAAAAGGAGTAGCTGACTTCCTGCAAGAAGTAACTTCCAAGAAAGACCAAGAACAGTATTGGTACAAGAAGGAAGAACCTTATAGATTTCTTTCAGTTCCCGAATTCGTGCAAGGCTTCAGCTCATTCCATATAGGCCAAGTGCTCGCATCAGATTTGAGCAATCCATATGATAAATCAAGAACTCATCCGGCTGCATTAGTGACAAGCAAGTATGGGATTTCAAATTGGGAACTTTTCAAGGCATGTTTCTCAAGGGAGTGGTTGCTGATGAAACGAAATTCTTTTGTTTATATATTCAAGACGTCCCAGATAACAATCATGTCAATATTTGCCTTCACCGTGTTTCTAAGGACAGAAATGAAAGTTGGGACAGTGCAAGATGGACAAAAGTTCTTTGGAGCATTGTTTTTCAGTCTAATTAATGTGATGTTTAATGGGATGGCAGAACTTGCAATGACAGTATTCAGTCTACCTGTGTTTTATAAGCAAAGGGACTTCTTGTTTTATCCTCCATGGGCTTATGGATTACCAATCTGGTTGCTTAGAATCCCATTATCGTTTGTGGAATCACTGATATGGATTGTCTTAACCTATTACACTATCGGTTTTGCACCATCTATTAGCAGGTGAATTGAGTTCAAAATTTTCATCTTACTGATGTTGTAGTAGTATCTTCACTCAAACACATCTTCCTTTGCTTCCTCAGGCTTGTCAGACAGTTTGTGGCTTTTTTTGGTATACACCAAATGGCTCTATCCCTTTTTCGTTTCACTGCTGCCGTTGGAAGAACACAAGTTGTCGCAAACACACTGGGAACTTTCACCTTGCTTATAGTTTTTACTCTTGGGGGATTTGTAATAGCCAAGAGTAAGCAGTTGATTCATTGCCTTATCTTTTTTTTTTGGCTACATCAAAGAGCATTGATACATGTTCACATTGGTAGTTACAGAAGAGAATCAGCCTCCACTATTTGTCAATATCTGGTTATAAATTAAGCATCTTCTTGCTCTTGTTCAGATGACATTAAGTCTTGGATGCTATGGGGCTATTATATGTCTCCAATGATGTACGGTCAAAATGCCATTGTCATGAATGAATTTCTGGACAAAAGATGGAGTGCAGTAAGTACCCTTTGTAGATTGTCTTCAACTCATCTCAATTCTGCTTTGGTTTCTTTGTCGTAACTGTTCTGTAATGCACAGCCTAATCCAGATCCTAGGATTGATGCACCTACTGTTGGAAAAGTCCTGTTGAAATCGAGAGGCTTCTTTACTGATGATTATTGGTTTTGGATTTGTGTTGGAGCACTTTTTGGTTTTTCTCTTCTATTCAACATATTATTCATTGCAGCCTTAACTTACTTGAATCGTAAGTTATTTCACCTCCTGTCTCCTCGTCTTTGGAACAGACGTTGAATGGATACCTGATATCAAATTTTCCTGTGTTTATATTTTACTTGCAGCTTTTTCCGATTCAAAACTTGTCATTGCCGATGATGATGACAAGAAGAAGAAGCAGAAATCAACTTCTGCACTATATGGAACAGAAGGTTTAAGCCAATGCCACCACTTCCTTGAATGCAAATTCTAACACCCTTTTCAGCCAACATTAGAACTCTTCATTCATGAATGAAATTGTTTCCTCTTGTATATTACAAACAATTATAGAATCAAACCCATTGTTCATGTGCTTGAAAGTTTAAAGATGTCCGCTGAAATCATCTTCTGAATGTCTTAAAAATTTTGTGAACAATTACAGGGGTTGACATGGAAGTGAGGAATTCCTTGGAAAACGCTGGACCAAATAACGAACCAAAAAGAGGGATGGTTTTGCCCTTCCAACCACTTTCACTTGCTTTCAACCATGTCAACTATTACGTGGATATGCCAACCGTAAGTCATCAGGAACTTTGAACTTTAAATTAATAAAAGGACCATATTGAAGAAGATGTGCTTCTTCTAGACATGCTATTGAAATGAGCATCTGGTTTCCCGCAATAGGAAATGAAGAATCGAGGAGTAGAAGAAAATCGCCTTCAACTGCTACGGGACGTTAGTGGCGCTTTTAGACCTGGTATATTGACAGCTCTGGTGGGTGTAAGTGGTGCAGGGAAGACTACGTTAATGGATGTATTGGCTGGAAGGAAAACAGAAGGCTATATTGAAGGAACTATAAGTATATCTGGTTATCCAAAGAAGCAAGAAACATTTGCTCGTGTCAGTGGTTACTGTGAACAGAATGACATTCACTCACCACATGTTACTGTTTATGAATCCATTTTGTTCTCAGCCTGGCTCCGTCTTGTCAAAGATGTTAACACAAAAACGCGAAAGGTGTGTTAGCTTCGTTAGAATTATGAACATTAATAAGTTCGTGAAAGTTGCGATATTGTTTCACGTTTTATGCTTTCTACTTCACTTAGCTGCCGCTGCTGCTGGAATTATCCTCTGATGAGCTCCTTGTGGTTTACTATGACACTAAATTTTCTGTTTTCATGTGTTCTGCAGATGTTTGTTGAAGAAGTGATGGAGTTGGTTGAACTAAATCCCATTAGAGATGCATTGGTTGGACTTCCAGGATTGAACGGTCTATCAACAGAACAACGGAAGAGGCTAACGATAGCTGTAGAGCTGGTTGCCAACCCTTCAATTATCTTCATGGATGAACCGACTTCGGGACTTGATGCCAGATCTGCTGCCATTGTTATGCGTACTGTAAGAAATACTGTAGATACAGGGAGGACAGTTGTGTGCACAATTCATCAGCCTAGCATAGACATCTTTGAAGCTTTTGATGAGGTCTGTGTTGGCATTTGTATTTGTTTATATCTGTATTCTGTTTGAATCTATTCAACTTTATATCTTGGCTGTTTCAGCTATTGCTGATGAAAAGAGGTGGTCAAGTAATTTATGCTGGACCTCTTGGACGCCAGTCGCACAAGCTTGTAGAATATTTTGAGGTAAACATATCTTTCTTTACTATTTTTGTCTCCAATTCACCAAATACTGATTAGCTATAATTCATCATTAATCTTGAGATCAAGCAACTTGATGTTACTACTACTGATGGAAATTGCATGCAATTGTGTTATTTCAACGCAGGCCATCCCAGGAGTTCCTAAGATCAGGGATGGAATCAACCCTGCAACATGGATGCTTGATGTCAGCTCTCCTGCAATGGAGTCCCAGCTAGATGTGGATTTTGCAGAAATTTATGCCAACTCTTCCCTCTATAAGTAAAAGTTCTTTACCTTAATTATACATTGAAGAGCTTAGTTTTCAGTTCTTCCACTCATTTTCCACATTATACAGGAGGAATCAGGAACTTATCAAGGAACTTAGCACCCCAACACCAGGGTCTAATGATCTATACTTCCCAACCAAGTATTCACAACCTTATTTTACACAAATCAAAGCTTGTTTCTGGAAACAGCGTCAGTCCTATTGGAGAAATCCCGAGTATAATGCCATTCGTTTCTTCCTGACCACATTTATCGGGTTTCTTTTTGGTCTGATTTTCTGGAACAAAGGACTGAAGCTGTAAGTCTTCTGATGTTCTCTCTTCAAAGTCTATCATCGTAGACAACTTCACTCTAACAAAAATCCCGCACGCAGATCAAAACAACAGGACGTGATGAATATTTTGGGAGCCATGTACTCTGTTATACTTTTCCTTGGTGCGACCAATGCGGCCTCAGTTCAGCCTGTAGTTGCTATTGAAAGAACAGTTTTCTATCGTGAAAAGGCAGCTGGAATGTATTCCTCACTGGTCTTTGCATTTGCTCAGGTAAATATGGTAGTCATCCCTTGAGAAGTTTCTCCTATCCCTTCTGGATAGGAAGTCATTAAGGACCTGCTAAAGATTTTACATCTTCCCATCTGAAGGAAATTCCTGACAGATCTGTCTCTGATTAATTCAAATTGATTTCAATAATATGAAGAAATTGATACGATATTGGCATGCACAAGTTCATAGTTCTGAGGAGCTGTTTTTATCTTTGAAGGTGGCGATAGAGGCAATTTATGTGGCAGTCCAAACTATCGTTTACGCCCTTCTGCTTTTCTCTATGATGAAATTTGAGTGGAAGCTTGTAAAATTCGTCTGGTTTTACTACATCATATATTCAAGCTTCGTTTACTTCACATTGTATGGGATGATGACCGTGGCCCTGACTCCAGGACATCAAATTGCTGCCATTGTTATGTCCTTTTTCTTTTCCTTATGGAACTTGTTCTCTGGCTTTCTCATTCCCAGGATGGTACGTAACCTTAAATTTCGAATTATTTTTTTTCTCTTATCTTGATAACATTTGGTTGTTGATTGCAGCAAATTCCTGTATGGTGGAGGTGGTACTACTGGGCTAACCCGGTGTCTTGGACAATATATGGTCTTGTGGCATCTCAAATAGGTGATAAAAGTAGTCCTGTGGCGATACCTGGAGCTGGTACAGTGCCAGTGAATGTGTTCATCAAGGAATCTTTGGGTTTCGATTATGACTTTCTGCCTGCGGTTGCCATTGCCCATATTGGATGGGTTTTGATCTTCTTCTTTGTGTTTGGTTACTGTATCAAGTACCTTAATTTCCAAAGAAGATAAACACAAGTGGAACTTAATATATGTCCTACACGTAAAGAGAAGTTGGGAAAAAGTCAAGTATACATATAAGACCCGTGTTTCATCTTTTTTTAGGCTTTTGGATACCACAGCTAGGATTCTTTGATCGGGTGTCCTAAAGGCAGCCATTAAAAACGGTGGAAAATCCACAGATTCATTTGTTTTGTTGCTGATAAACAAATTTCAGACTAAACTACAAATATTTGTTGACTTGTAATATCTTTAAACTCTACGAATTATAAACCAGCATCAAAACACTGTTGTTCCATATCCAGTTCTATGATAATATTGTAGCTAAAGAGGCAGTCATTGTAACAACACTTGTGATTTAAACTACAAGGACAGGACGGACTTCGGATCGTCTTGTCTCAAAAAGGTTCTTCACTTCTATGGCTGGCATATGGTTTCAGATAATCAGTCCATAAAATGGTTCCACTGTTAAGCTCAAATTAAATTAAAAAAAGACATAGTTTTATATTTTTAATTTAAACATAATTTTTAAAAAAAAAATTGACGAGTTCATTTCTTGATAAATTTCTTGACTTTTATTGTAAACCTGTTAAAAGTGTTTTTGCTCTTACGAGTTGTAGTATCATTGTTGCTTTGAGCTACTACCTTGGTTCTTAATTGACTTTTTGAGTTATGTGTTTGCTTGTTTAGAGGTTGTTATTCTTGTATGATTGAGTTTGCTTCGGAGTAATCTTTGGGTAATGAATAAATCACAGAATGAATTCAGAATCAGAAGTTCCAATTAAAATAGGAAAACTACATACATGCACGTTTAAAATAATAACACAATCATCTGGAAAAAATAAAAACAAACAAACTGAATGCTTCAAATACATGTACAACGCAAACTAAAATGTAAAATCAAATGCTGACAGCGCTAGTTTCGGAAGTGGAGCGAGGCAACTGGTGTAGTACACTAGTTGGAGACGAGTTGGAAGCGGAAGATCTTAGTGCCTCCGCAAGAGGTCCTCCCATGGAAGCCACTTGGTGGTTACTCCAGGCAGCTCCCCAGTTCAGATGTGGCTGCTCCCTTTCACTGCCTCCGGTGGAACCTGCCTCCTCTCCGTTGCCAGTGGATAGTTTCAGCGACACATCCGACGATGAGTTTCCAGGCATTGAAATTGACAAGCAAGTGGCAGAGTTCATCGGACTAGCGTTACTTCCAGCATTTTCAGATTCTTGAACGGATCGTGGCCAGTCGTCGAAAAAATGCCGCAAAATGTGGCCATCTGGTTTCTTACCAACCTCATTTTGGGGTCCAAAGAGACCCTTTGTTTCAGTTCTGGAATCTGAGGAACTGTACAAAAAACAGCATATGGTATTTCAGAAAAGATTATTTAACCCAACAAGGAAACATACGAAATGTTGTTGATGAAATTGCATAAACAAAAGAAAAGCATATCCAAAAGCTGTGCTTAATTAGGGTTAGTTTGTGCAGAGCCAGAGTCTCTAAACTAGATTTCAGATATACTCGACAGTGATTTCAGATATACTCGACAGTCTTTCATGGGTCCTACTCCTCTACCCCGGACTAATTGCCTGGTTGAATTCTAGTACAGAAGCGAAGCTTGTGCTCTATACCAAATTTTACATTTGTGGCTGTACTCATACAAGATTGACTTCAAAGAAAAGGAACGGAAAGATACTCACCGAACTGACTTAATAATGTAAATTAGGTGAAAGGACGAAGCTAACTTTTACCTGTGATCAAGGTGGTGAAGAAGATCAACAGAAGGCGATTTCGCTGAAAAAGAAAAAGTAGTCCCGCTAACACCCCCTACGACAGATGGTGCACTAATAGGAGTGGTGATGGTACTGAAAGCAACAACACCACATCCACCACCGAGTCCATCGCCGCCGCCCGCGTTGGAAGAGATTATGGTCGCGGTGTTGGTGGGGATTTCCACAGGCTTTCTTGAACGGTTGCGGCCACGATGCACGTGGCGCTCGCAATATTTCTGGCCGGCCACCACGTCCCTCGAGCACCTCCATTTCTTTCCATCTGTTCTCCGGCACCGTCCTGGCTCTGGATCCATTGCCAGTCTTCCCCAGTAACCTATTTGCCACAATTTCAATTTTATTTCAAACTCAACTAAGTTATCATAAACAGGATTTTTCCTATCATATATGACCTATAACAACTAGTTAAACAGAACAAATCTGAAATCAATGGTTTTAGACATTCTTTTAGGTGTTTCTTTGACCAAATATTCAAGGCAACTGTACTGTTAAGAAAATATGCAGAATAAAGAATTGATAGTACAAAGCGCAAACACAAAAACAATAAACATGCATTTTAATTATACGAGGTCATGATTTCCAACAAGAGCAAGAACTGGCCAACCCAGGCACGCATTTCCCAAAAAAAACTTTTCTTTAAGTATAGAAAAAGAAACAATCTTTAAACCTTGCAAAACCTGAACCAATGAAAAACGATAAGGAAATGAGAGTACGAGCACTTACAGGCCGGTTGATAATGAGAGAAATGTTGAAGAGGATGGTGCAAGATATATGAAGCAGAGTGAAGAAGACTCTTCTTAATTGGCTGCAGAAGTTCAGAGGGAATAGCTGCACCAGCCAGCATATATCTGTAGATCAGAGCCTGCAACTCTAGTTCTTGCCACTGAGATAAGCTAAAGTGACTTCCCATTCCTAATAAACAGAAAAAACAACAAAGAGAAACATTAAAACCCTAACAAAGAGTGAAAGTGCGTATGAAGCAAGGTGAAGGGAATAAATTAAGGCCGTCAAGAAAGAGACGTTGAGTAGCAGGAAGTATTCATTGTTAGTTTGAGAAAAGAGAAGTGTGCAAGAAAAGGTAAAGATAGAAACCTTTACTTGGAAATCCGATGTTGGTAGCTGTGGATGTGTCTGCAGATATTGCTGACAGGTTACTGAATTTGCTGTTTGGTTCAGGTGCGAACAAAGGAAGAGCAGAAGATGCTGATTGTGGTTGCTGATAATGTTGTTGTTGGTGGTGGTGTGGTTGATGGCAATCAAGGAGTTTTGGCATCTTTGAAGAAGGATGTTGCTCTGACTGATGCTGGTTTCTCCATTGCTTCAGATGCAAGTCCATAGAGAGAGAGTGAGAGAGAGAGAGAGAGAGTACTGAGTTTGGTCGCTTACTTGCTTTTGGTTCGGTGGGCCTTTAATAGGCTTTGTTTGGCGTGTTGGGTAATATGTGAAGAGAAAGTTTGCATAAGCTTTTTGCAGGACTTCTGTAGGTTCTTTTATAACTTTGGCAGATACCCAACAAGAAGTGATCGGTAGAAAGAGAGTGTGTTTATGGCCAGTGGAGAAGCCTTAGGGGCACTCGAGAAAAAGACAAATCAGACAAAGACAGTCGATAGTAAACTTGTATGCGACAAACAAATAATATTATATATAACATCGTTATATAACTTTCACAGATAGAGATACACACAAAGAGGGAGCTAGGCTATAACCTGCAGTCTATAACCTGCAGTCTATTAGTATGTCTCTCTCTACAATACTTTTGCCTTGGAAATCGCAAGTATTGTTTTTACTTTTGAGAGGAACAGCTAGCTCTATATCATGTGATACAAAGAGAAATCTGAACATATCCTTTTGCTAACCTTTAACTTTCCATTGACATCTGTAAGTATTTACACAGAGAATGAGGAGAGACTAAAGCCGACAAAAAATGCAGCCGAGCTCAGAAGGCATTTGTAGTTCATGTCTCAACCTTTTACACTCTCTTCTCCTTGCCCCGTGAACAAAGACGCTAGTGTATGTATGTCTTTAGCATCTAGTTACTGCTACTGTTGTCGCCTGCACATCTTCGAATTTTGCTTTTGTTTAACAGACGTATACGATGACTAACTTTGCTTTAGATTGATCAACAATACTTAAAAGCTCCAAAGTCCTAGTAATTTGATTAATCAAATCGTGTTCTACAAAATAACCTTTGTTTCGTAATCGGATCTAGTAAGTCCTGACATTTAACAGTAAAAATATGACAATTGTCAGTGGTACTAGAAGCTATGCCCAACAGGAACAGAAATGTCCCTGTGAATTCCTTCCTTGCAAAATTATTAAGACAAGTACAATAAGACGATAATGACACAAATGTCTTGTTTGTACTATTTGACACACCACAGAAACACCTAATCGTCTCTAAAGACTAAATAAAACAAATAACCCTTCCTTTTACCTCAAAGAACAAAATAAATACAATAAAATTATTTATAATTTAAAGATTAATCTCAGCTATTTAGCCCACGAGCCCACTATAATTGTAGAAAGCTTTTAACGGGGAGTGGTCCAAGCCTGAGCCGGAACTAAACTAAAGGTGTGAGCCGTGACGGCTCTGTCAAGCCGAATTATACGAAAGCTACCTTGACATATTTACCCTTATTAACTTCCAATATTTTTGCCCAAGCTAAGTCTTTTTGTCCCTATTCCAAACTTTTCTCACATGGCTTCCTGCCTCCTGCTGCCTCCTATTAGTTTTGTTTGTACTTTCCGAGATATTCTCCAACTTACTAATAACTTCGCTTTCACTCTTTCTTTGTTTAACTCTTCAACATTAACTTCTGGATTGAGTCGTTTTACATGTCTTAACTCAGCTCAAGATGGTCTATTGTCTTCCTATCTTTGTCCCTTCACAGTTCACAGGCTCCGAACCATGATCAAAAGCAGGAAAAGAATAACTGAGGAAAAAGACAATAAGTTTGATTTAATTGCTTTTACAAGCCTGGTGCGTCTCTTCTCTTTGAGCTTTCAATCCTTCTTTTATCTAAAAGTTGCATTCTTTTCCCCCTTGCTACAATCATATCAACCATTTTCGAGCACAGATGACTAAGAAGCAGGTCAAAGGATAAGGAACAGCCCTGACCTGAAGAAAGAAAAATATCAACCTGACAGACACTGTCAGGAAAGTAGCTGATGACTAGACAACAACTGGCTGCTTGGACTTCCATCTTGTTTCCCCTTCTTTTTCGGCATTGTTTGGTGCCAAGTTATAATTAATCACTACTTACAATACAATTTAATAGTTGTGAGGTGACTATTCATTCCCGACTTTTTTTTTTCTCCCTATTTCAAAATTAAACATTTGAAATACTGTTTATCAAAAGCTTTAATGCTTCATATTTACAACATAAAATTTTGTACTTCATAAAATAAACACATACATTCGTTGTTAATTTTTTATCAATATAATTTATTATATGCTACATATTAATTGCATTAAAAATTTTGATTGAAAATTAATATAAAATATGTGTATTATTATTTTAAAATTGTTAAAACGTAAAATAAATCTTTCTTCTACTTTTTAGTCAGTTGAACTAATTTTATATGTAAAAAAACTAAAAATATGTTAAATCATAAAACATAGATTTTTTTCATCTTTATTCTTTTTCTACCAATAACCTGAATTATTTTAAAGTGTTTTCCGAAATTTTATTAAATTAATATTACATATAACAATAAATTAGGTCAACTTGAATTTAGATATTATAAAATTTGAATTGAAGTTAAATTTTAAAATAATTTAAATTATTGATTTGAACTAAAAAATAAAAACCGGAAATTTTTAAAATTTTCCAAGCTTTTAATTTTCAAAATTTTTGAAGTAGACTAACATCAGATTCGAACCGGCCGGATTGAAATACAAACCATTTAAGAAATGTCCAAAAAATAT
Source organism: Erythroxylum coriaceum (assembly GCA_026874005.2). NCBI lineage: Eukaryota > Viridiplantae > Streptophyta > Magnoliopsida > Malpighiales > Erythroxylaceae > Erythroxylum > Erythroxylum coriaceum. Next base: position 1,212,546 of record JANQAP020000151.1, read on the forward strand.
GTGATATGTGCACAAGGATTGTATAACAAACCATGTTGACACAAATCACCTATCCCAAGAGCCCGTGAATGTGTATGACTAGAAAAGTTGCGGAAACTGTAAGGACCAAAGTTAGTACTTACAGTTACAGACAAGAGGACGTCATGCTCACGATATAGTTAGTTGTTTCAAACTCCTCGCGGCGGAAAGTATCGTCTTCGCCGTCACGTGCTTAACCAACTTTTTATTAAATTTTATTAATATATTTGTATAAAATTTATATAAATATTTATACAAAATTAAGTGATATATAAAGTGTTCCAACTCCTGTGCCATCCGCCTCTCCCCTCAAAATTTGTAATAAATAAATGAAATAAAGCAAAATTTGTAGTTAAGGGAAAGTGTGTCGGAAAAATTACGCAATATCGAATCTAAGCGTAGCGGAATTAATTAAAATTTTTCCACAGAATCAATTTTAACAAAATTAAACCGAAACATAAAAACAAGAAATTTATCAAAATCACACCTGTTTCGATTTCCTATCGTGATTTTTCCTTTCTCTTTGAATCTTGTCAATCCACAAGCCGTTCAATCGTCCGGCCTCTAACGGTATCCACAGATCAATTCAGAGAAAAACTC
>JANQAP020000151.1:1345515-1361576 GCA_026874005.2 Erythroxylum coriaceum
GATAGATGAAGCTCTTCTGAGGAGATACATGGTAGTACGACAGTGTAGAATGCTACACCTCTGTGTCTTGACTTACATGTCCTTATGGATCAACCATGTAAGTCTCTAGAAAGATGTGAAGAATGAAGAAATACACTGTCGTATACACATTTGTATGAAGAAACACGATCATGTGTGGAGACCGTGTAACTCTCTATAGCCGTGTATAACTGTGAGTAAGGCAGTGCTGAAGATACGTACCGTGTAAGGGATCGTGTATGGTGCAAAAACTATTTCGTGATATAAAAGAGAAAAATATGTAAGTTTTTATAGAGAGTGTAATCATAATATCCAAAAATGAGGAAAAATAGAGAGAGGGCAAATATTGTTTTATTCTCATCCTTAATTGATTGTTTTTAGATTGGTTTGAGAGTTTGTTGATTTTGATATCAACTTTGATTTCAATCCAAAAAATTTGTAAGTTAATTTATTGTTGTAGGGTAAGAAATTAACTTTTTGTAAATCCTTTTTAAATTTAATGAATTTGCTTGTCAATTTATCCCATGATTTTTTTTCTCTATATTGAATGGCTTTGTACGTAAATGTTAGTATTTGTTTCATTGTTAAGTTTTTTATTTTTATATTGATTTACTATACAAATTGAAGAGTTACTTTCTTATCGTTATATTCGGTTGATTTTAAAAAGTTACATGATTGTCTCCCGAGAAAAAGCACTCAATATACAGTTTCGGAATTTTGACGACTTTGGAGAGTGACCAATTGTCAAGAAAAGAAATCGTCTTTCTATATCATACTTCCGAGTTCTGATGCACAAGCAGTTATTATGACAAAATGAACCAATCAATTTGCAAACTGTACACATTCCCTGCGGCTATGCAAGGACTTCTAGTCTCAAAAGTCAACACTTTTTTCTCTTTTTGGTCATTCCATTTGGATATCTTCTATCAACAGTCTGCGTTCTAAAAGGTAAAACATGACATGACACGAAGAGCAACCATAAAAAGATCCAGCGTTCTACTTCTACATCAAATATAATTTATGCAACGTCCGAGGACTCTCCTTCTTTAAGCAAATGCAAATTCCACGTTTTCCACCAATTTAGAACGCTTTTAAAAAGGGTGTACGTGACAATGAACAGGTTTCATTAGCCGACATGAAGGCCTTGACGAAATGAGACCGATACACTAACGATTAAATGGGTAATTTGAGAACTTGTGCGGGTTCATTTCGAAGAAAGAATCTGACATTGACATGAAGCCCAACTCTTGTCATACTTCCTCTAGCATTGAGGTGGGCAATTCATGACTGCAAGTGGGTTTGGCTTGTTTATTATTTCCGTTTCTAGGTCACGACTTGTCCAGTTCATCGCATTCGAAATTCAAGTATATAAAGACAAACTCACGTCATTTCGTCGATACTTGTACGAGCACAAAACGCATCTAATTTCTAATAAACAACTCAAGCTTTATTTTAATTCACTTTGGTCGGATAGATGCGTGACGGTGTGCCAAGGACAATGAGGCTCTACTGCTCTAGTGTCAAACGTAAATGGTATGGACGAACATTCCTAGCTTGATCCAAAGAGACATGTAGCGACAAGGCCTAATTATTGTTCCCATAACTCAATTGATCAATTGCATTAGACTAAATATGCGTTTTAATCACATAACATATAAGCTTCCTTGCACAAGGAGAATCTATCCATCCATAGTCCATACCTCTCCATCTAATTGTTTTGGTCTATAAGAATTCATGAAACTGTCCCCTTCCTACGTGAGCACCTCATGACTAGGTGAAGAGAATGTGTAGAGCGCATACCAACGGTAAGGGGCAAGTCTTGGAACAATTGATAAGGTTATTTCTTTGTAGTTAAAAAATCACGAGTTTAAATCACGAAATATTTTTTTATAAAAAATATAAAAACCAGTGTAGAAAACCAGTGTCGAACCTTTTTTGTTTTCCTATCCTTCGACTTTACACTTACAAATATCAGCTTAAGAGCAACCAAGTTTGTGATGAAAGGAAACTATTGCCATTTCTATGGCTTATCTCTTGCACGATAAATTGCCAACACAAACTTAAATTAACTGATAGATAATTTTTTAGAGCTTCATTATCCGAACCTATTAAATCCAAACGGAAACATAACCCCAAAAGAGAAGTACAAGACAAAAGGATGTGCAAATGTAGCTATTATTAAGATGACATTTAAAAATTAAAAAAGGTATCCAATGTAAAAGCTGCCACGTCAGTGACTAGAAACAGTGACGTTTTGACCGAAGCGGAGGCGGACAAAATGACCGACAGGGACTGACACGTGGAAGCAGAACATCCGTAAACACGTGCGGAATCGGCCAACAAGATTGAGCTCAGACGTGGATGCACCGACCGACGGTGCATTTGTAGGTCGTTGTCCTCTCCTGTTTTGTTCTTTTCGTTAGAGTTAAAATACCAAAGGTGTTCAATGGTACAGTTGTTGCAACTGTTACGTGGTCGTTTTGTATTTTATTAAGCAAGCTCTGGGTCCAAGTAGAAGATAAAAATAATCATATCATGTCCCCTCGCCATCTTACTCATGAATTTATTCTGCAATATGGATTAGATAATTGTTGGTCGAGCTACCATATTATTTTTGGAAAAGAAAAATCGTCAATAGATCCTAAAATAGTTTTGTTGAACGAAATAGAAAAGTTAGGGAACATTATCGGAGATTTATTTTATTTTTCTTTTTTTATAGAATAAAACAAGGACATGAAATTCATGAAATGAAAGATAATGTTATTGAGCATCATACCATTTATAACACCTGATATTATAAATAATTAATGCCAATTGACAAGTCTATAAATATATGTTCTTAAAGAATAAAACAGATTTATAAGTTGTAGATAGTTAGCAGTGGACTTAAACATGGTTCGATTTGTAATGTTCCACCAGTATGAACGATAGGAATCCTATTATTGTGTTATGTGCATCCTGTAAGCTTGAGGCTAGACTTAAATAGGCACAAACGGCAGAGGAAAACAGGAAATTTAACAGATTTTTGGAGTATCAACGATCCTTGTGAACGCTGAAGAGAATGATTTTTAATTAATGAAGCACATGCTGTATCCTAAACGAGTCCTGATCAGAAAACATAACTGAAGATTGAAACAAGGATTCTGTTGACATTAGAGGATACGTCCCTTTATCAACCAGCAATTAGATTTAAGTAATCATTTTTTTTATTTATCCTCTTCTTGATGTCTCTCTCTATTTAAGACATCTCCCCTTTTTTTAAGTAAGTCCTAACATTACTTAACAAATGCAGCTGTCTCGGTGACCCGCTAATTTTTCAACCCCAATAGATACTCATTCATGTCCCCTTGAGGATAATTGATGCCCATCTAGGTACTTTACATTCCACTCAATTATTATGAATGTTCCTCTGCTACTCTTTTACTACGTGGTACAAGGAAAACAAGGCACTCGGCAACCATACTTTACACTAGAGGAAGGAAACTGTTATAGAAACACTAAAATCGCTCAGAGGTATCTCGTCTTTTCCTAGCTTAAAGTCATGAATTACAAAAATAACACGACTTCTTTAGTAATGTAGCTATATCAGAAAGAAAAACACAGTCCAAAGAAAACAAACTTGCTGCTGAGAAGATTGTTGGGAAGTGTCATTTTTTTCATGATCAGTAATGCATGCAATTGTTGGGTACAGCTTTTATCAATTTCGAGGGGATGTTTCATCTTACAAGGAACAGGATGTCATATGTAGGATAGTCTGTCATCACTTGACAAAGGAAGTGAGCAGTTGAGACTGCACAATTTTCCCATCTCTTGTGCTCTCAACTGCACAATTTTCCCACCTCCTGTGCAGGAGGACAAAGGAAGAGGCTAAGATCAAGGTTTTACTGTGCTTTGGATTAAGCCGGGAGGTCAGGTAAAGGGGCACTTGATCCAAGTGAAAAGGACAGATTCCATGGAGAATCTTTGTGCCAAGTTCCAACCCTAAAGCGCGTTAATGATTACTAATTATGTATAGCAAGAAGTTAGCATGTTAAACATCATCACAAAGATGATGTTATAATTATGACAACCCTTAATGATTGCTATCCCTCTTATCATATCAACTTCTGTCAATAAAAACAAAAAATTCTATCTTTATTGAAATAACAAGAAAAACTTGTGAGATAAACCACGAAGTTTTATTCTTATCTAACAAGAAAAATAACAAGAAAAACTTGTGATCTTATTATTCTTATCTAACAAGAAAAACCACGAAGTTGATTGAAATAATGGAGTATATTTACTTATAATATACTTGTGATATTTACTTATCTAATTATAATATCACAAGTCAATCAAAATTGAAAGAAATAGGATATACGAAATATTCTTATAAAATACTTTCTAATAAGTTTTAAATATTAAATTATAATTAAACTTGCAGGATTGGAATTCTCATAAGATTTAAAATCTTAAATTTGTTTTCTTGCCACATTAATCTGTGAATCAAACTAATTATAATCACATATTTCAATTGTTATAATTATTATTTATACTTTAATATTTACTTTTGTGAATAATATGTAAATTATTATAATATCAATAATATGAACAATAACATTGTAGTGGCTATAGATATTTAATTTCCCGCAATAGTAAATCCTTCCACTAGGTGCGGTTTTTCCGGGATAACGCCAAAACTTTTATAAGCTAATCTAGTTTCATATTCCTAATTAATTTTGTAATCTCCCAACTACTTCATGGTGCTAGCTTGTCGATAAAGTTAAGAGTATTATGTTGATATTTAAAAACGTAAGTGGAGAATGTTAAAAGTTAGGCCTGTAAGTAGTTGATTGAAAATTAAGTAGTAGTGAGGGCTTTCGGCGCAAAGATTATATCCCAGATAATTAGGATGAATTTTTTATTTCTTTTATTAGTTGATGAGTGTTGTTTCATTCGTTGTAATAAATCTAGACACTTCATTATTTCCTTATTCTTACACCATTTATGTTTTTCGACATATGGAAATGACCCTTACGTCCAAAAGTTCGTCCGTAAAATGGTAAAGGGGTTTTGATCTAATTACCTAATAATAAAATCACATAAGAGACAACAGTGTCTTACCACGTAACCGAAGATTCTCATTCTTATGTTGAAACACGTTAAAAAAATTTGGCCTCGGTGAAAAATTTAGAATCCTAGAGTATGTAATAAGTCCAATATAACAGTCTTAACTTTGTTGTATTTTTGCCACACGCATGAGAAATAATTAAGAATTTGGACTGTTGTCTACATAGAGAAGAGAAATGAAATTAATAAAATAAGAATAATAAGACAGAAAGCCAAAAGGACATGAAATTATGTAGGAGAATAAGGCAAAAGGGCCAACAGTTTAATGTATTGGTTTCTGGGAATTTTGTTGCTTTGCTCTTGACCCTGGTAAAATGTTCGGCATGCAAGACCTTTATTTGTCACCTTTCCCTCTTACCTATGCGATTTTCATGTTAATTAAATTTAATTTAGGTACTTAGCCTAGCTAAAAGAGGATAATTTCACGCGAACCAGGCACTAAAGTTTCCGTATTGCAGGAGATAAAAAGAAAGGGATTAAACTTTCAAATCTTGTTAAGTAGAAGATTTTCTGCCATCTCCTTCTCGTTTTTGCTTTGCTTCTGATAAACTTGAAATTATCTATCACGCGAGGTACATTACCTCTAAATCACATTCACCACGTCATGGAAGTAGGTTTTCTATTGTATTTCTTCTATTGAAAGTGTACTAATTTTGAAAATTTATGCTTTACTTGGCATAGTCACACGTGGGTTCATTATTACATTCACACTTTCATGTATTTGTCGTCTCTACGGTAATGCCCAAGGATATTTTTGGTAGGCTTTCTCTCTCTTGAATTCTTCTGCTTTTCATTGTATTTGGAAAATATGTTTAACAAATTAATGAGAAAGGAACCTTAATCGTATAAATAGAAATTTATGTATTCAAGAGTATTATTACCTTACCTAATCAAATAGAAAATTATGTAAATCCAATTAGCCTTCCATTTTGATGAAGTTGAGGTCTTAATTCTTTTCCAATGAACAGTAACCATGCTAATTAGTTGTAATATACATTAATACTTTATATATAGTTCTACAAACCAACTTTCTTTGTCTTTTATGAAAAAAAAAATTAAAGGCTTTCTTATCTCCAACATCTTTCACTCTAGCTGCTGTTGCCTGCCTCCACAATTTTTTCTAATCTGTCTGAAATTGGAACGGACATGTGATGTGGCTCAAACTCTCCTGCTAGCATCCAACATTCATTCGTTTCTCATATTTCACGATCTGGCTGTTAAAATGATGACTGCTCCAAATTTCATTTCATGTCCGTAAAGATCCCAGAAGCATTTAATGCAGGTGGGACACGAAATATCCTTTTTAAATTAACCTTTTTCCAGTATTTCAATGAAACCTTATTGACATAAGAAAAACTATTTTATTTACTTTTATCTAACCCCAATTATAATATTAATTAGTAAATATGCACATATATCGATACAAATTGAAATTGTGACAATGGAAATTTGTTAAATTCAAAATAAACAAAAATACCAAATAAAACTGGTGGCCTAATATTTGGTTGCATTTTTAAATTTTAAATTAAAGTTGGGGAGTGAAATGGACTGGACAGATGAAAAAAGGTTTGTTTGTGAGAAAATAGTACAACTCTTACAAGCATGAGTGGATTTTACTTTTTTGTTAAAGAGACCATGATTTGGTCTGAGAACGTAACAGCTTTTACAAAGGACGACGGACAAACTGAAAGACAAAGGTGGAAGTAAATGAAGATCAATAAGGCCGAGGAGCGAGGACTGAGGAGAGGAGCGTCCAAAGGACAATCTGAGTCAAGATCTGGGCTTCGGCTTCTGTTTTCTTAGTCAGCACGCGCGGTCGTTTCAGTTTTTGTCGTTTTCCTCTCCCCACTAGGCTTGCCACGTATCGTGTTTCCTTTTCTTCATCGTTGTAGTTAACTAGTTATCATCAACCTCATTACTCATTTTGGTTTTTATGGTAAACTCATTGACACATGTTGAGGGTGTGTTGTGTTCGTGTTACGGTTAGGCACTTACTGTTCCATACACTGTTGGTTTGGTTGAGTCTATTTAATTCCGAAAACAAGTGGACTCGAGTAATTGAGGTGGTTAGTTGTCGGGATACCCATGTATGCTTAATTTTCTAACATCATTCAAACGAGGCTGATGGGAACAAAACATAAGTTTGTTGAAGAAGGGCATGGCAAGAGGGAATAGTATATATAATGTAAACCTATAAAATGCTTTAAAGAATGTGGTTCAAATGGGTGGAGGATTCTCTTTAAGAATTTTTAAGTATTACTCTTGAATTTGAATTTTATAAGCAAGTACTTATTTTTTTAATCTTAAGAGTTTAGAATTGCCAGTGATTTTAAATAGTCTACGTTAACTTTTTAACGCGTTAGTTGCAAGGGAGTGGCAGGAAGTTTTAAAGAGTTGGACACAAATGGAGAAGAAGATAAAGAGATTACCAACTCAAATCGTGCTATTTTCTCATATTAGTGTACAGCTGTAAAGTAATCCAGTGGAGTGAATGGGACTGCAACTTTGTCATATAGAAAGTAACCATACAAAAGAGGAATCAAACTTCCAATTATATCCGTTTAATGATTGGCTGCCATTATGAAACTAGGATAATGTAGTCTTTACCAAACCTTTTCTAATTTTTCTTTTCAAATATTTTTAAGCTTCATATCTAGGCGGAAGTATTTAAATTTGAGAAAAAAACATGAAAGGGTAATTATTTAGTATAATTTATTATTAAGTAAAATAATAATAAAATCTGTTACATATTTAATAGTCTATTACATAATACAATTACTATAAAATAAATACAACTATGAATCCTTCTGAAAATTCAACATATTTTTATACAAAATGTGGGTTACGAGGAAAGTATCACTGTGGTATACCGTAGACCTGGAGCGGGGTGCTGAGCAATCCAGTGACACAGTGCTGGCTGTCTCCGGATGCCGTAAATTGCTAATTTGTATTAAGTAGCGTAATTAAATTAACTGCGCTGTACAACACAGAATAGAATTAGACAATCTACTGTGTTTGCATTTGAAAAGAACAAGAAATACGCGTCCTTGTTTTTACATTTCTTGGTTACTTTATAATATTACTTATTTGGCACCAACTTGACCTTCCCTCGTTATACTAAAACCCGAGATTTGAATCAGGAAGTCTCCTCATTCCTTCCTTCCTCTATCTTACTAACAAAATTCTCTCTATCTTTCTTCGGAAGTGCTATATTTGTGACCACCCCACTCCTTCAATTTCAATCTCCTGCTTTTACACTTCATTTTCAGCTTCAAAAGTTGAAACCTCTTCAACTCTTTCCTGTTAGTATGGTGCTGAATTTCACATCAACCTGAAACTAAATTTCTCAAGAAATCTTTTTACGCCCATTCCATTTTCTTTGTTTGAATAGTCTAATGATGGCTCAAAAGCACTCGTTGCACGAGCTCTTGAAGGAAGATCAGGAACCATTCTTTCTCAAAGACTACATTGCTGACAGGCGTTGCCAACTCAAAACAGTCTCTTCCAAAACCCACTTACAAGTCAAGAAACCAAAACCTATCTCTCAAAACTCTCACTTCAATCACAAGTGTTGCCGAAACGCTTGCCTTTTCTCCTTTACCAACTCCCCAGACCCCAGAAAATCGCCTCTCTTCGAGTTTCAGTCACCAGCCAAAAGCCCCTGCAAAAGCCCCAATGCCATCTTCCTTCACATCCCCGCAAGAACAGCAACCCTTCTATTGGAAGCTGCTCTTAGGATCCAGAAACAGTCATCAGCTAAAGCCAAAACTCAAAACAAAAACAACGGGTTTGGTTTATTTGGGTCCATATTAAGGAAACTCAAGAAAAGCAACAAGTCACGCAAAAGGGAAATCACCGCAGAAGGTGTCCAAGTCTCGGTGAAGGATATACTAAGGTGGGATTCTCCTGTTGGCCGTAGAAAAGTGTCCATAGCAAACAATGAGAAGGAAGTACAAGAGTCTAGTTTTCATGTGAAAACTGCTTCTCATACAAGTGCTTGTGAGACGAACGTTTCTTGCTCTTTCCATGGGAGAACAAGTAGTGCGATTTGGTCAGAGAGTAACGAAGATAAGTCCTTGGATTTGGATTTGGAGACACCATCTAGCAGTAGCGATCAGTTCGAAGAAGAGGAGGGATTAGTAGGAAACATCGAGTTCATTAGCAAAGATGACGGTTTCGAGTTTGCTTCTTATGATAATCACTTATGCGAAAGCCCTTTTCATTTCGTGCTCCGAAGAAGTCCTTCGCCCGGTCGGCGGACGCCGGACTTCTCGTCGCCAGCAACCTCGCCTTGTCGTATAGGAGTAGAGGTATGCCTAAATTATTACAAGCTTTAACGAAATCCAATATATCTTGATTGCGTTAGCCAAGTAACTGCGACTCGGATAAATCAATAAAGAGTTCACTCAGTAACGCGGACGGACTGAGTTTGACTTGGTTGATTTGTCGGCAATACGGTCACTTTCAGAAAGTTTGGCCCGGAATGTTTTTCCTTTTATTTACACGTACTGCCCTCCAAGTTACACAATTTGTATAAGATCCAGATCTTTTATGAAGGTCATATATGTCATTAAACCATCAAAAACTACGTTAGCTGTTTGTGTACTTTTTGATCTCTCGTCTGCCATGCAAATCTTTGATCTAGGAAAATAATTTTTGGCAGAAAGAGGACAAGTCCCTTTTTGTTTTTTCTGTGATTTAGCCCAACACAATCCCTAAACTCACTGCACAAGATTTCCAGATTCATAAATTTTGGAAGGCAGGTCAACAAACTCGCCAATTAAATATGCGTTTGCATGTAATCAAGCATAAGCCACAATTATGGAATTTTATGGGCAACCAAACACCAACAATGTCCTAATCAAGATTATTGTTGTTAATTTTTAATAGGGGAAAGAAAATAAAGAAGTGGAAAGCTCGAAGAAATTCCATGTCCAAGATGCTGTTGAAGAAGAAGAGGAGGACAAAGAACAATGTAGTCCTGTTTCTGTACTAGACCCTACTTTTGATGGACATGACGATCAGAGCGAGGACGACGGTTTTGATCCAGATTGCAGATATGTGATTGTACAGAGTATGTTCACCCTTCCCTTGTATTGTATAGCCTTTTTAACCTTGCTTATTGGAGTACAACAACATAGAGTCTGCTATCTCTAAAAGTGTTCACGATGGACGGTTATGATCACGTAATTCTGTGTGGGACTGGGTGGGTTCCATTTAAGTGATTGTGCTATAACTTGACGTGTGGGTGATCGGGCCAAGGTTGGTTAATGAATGTAGCCGCTACTTTCTTTGTCATAGCCTCAAGTTCATATGTGACCCACACTGGTTCAGTGTTAGGAGAGGTTTCGTAACTGCGTGTGTGGTTCCAGCAACATAATCCTTTTAGAAGATTTTGAGACTTTTTTTGTATGGATCGTAGATGGGTCTCATGTTTGGAGTTGTTGGAGCTTGCCGGTGACTTAAAATTGATGGAGCCCACTTCAGTTGTGGTTTTATTGCTTTATTTAGTTGCTATTGTTGAAATGCTTAAAAAGGCTGATTTAACTAAACAGCTACGCGTATTTTAGCTTCTGCCTCATACTCCTTATAGGAACTTGAAGTTCTTTGGTATAGACATTCCTGAAAGACATTTAACCGGGCGGTGCGAAATAAACTTAACTTGGTGTAACATAAGAATTGCGATCGAAATTTAATAATTTATGGTGGAAGGTGACCTCTTGCTTTTCTTGGTTCCTAATAATTGCTTTAGTAGTCATTTGACTCACTCACTAGATAAGAGCTAACCCAAACGTATTGATGATTCCGGTCTGCTCTTATCTTGATAATAGCTTTAGTTTGGTGAACCCATTAAATTATCTGTTCGGTGTTGAGAAGAAATGGATTAGGTAAAATCAATTTGGCAATATTTAATATCTATGTACTTGTGTACAGGAACTGAACATGCCCCTGTACTTGGTCTCTTTGGAGTTACTCTTAAAAGTAAAGTCTGCATTTAATTACACTCGTGGTTTAGATGCAGGGGAATCAATCAGATTTAATTGACAACCTTCTTGATTCTGAACTCTGCTTCAATGCATTTGCCATTTCAGTTGCATGGTCCTACACATTTATGTTGAGCTTGTTGGATATTCTTGTTGATTGGTTCAAACTGCAAAGTTATGAAGACTGAAGTTCATTTCCTTTTCCATTTCCAGGAACACGGCAACAGCTATTGCGGAAGCTCCGGCGGTTTGAGAAATTGGCAGGGTTAGATCCTGTTGAACTTGAGAAGAGAATGTTGGAACAAGAGAATGAAGCTGATGATGAGGACAATGATTTCCATGACCTACACGACGAAATTGAATCTGAAAGCGATGAGTCGGTAGCATTGACTGTGGAAGATGAGATTGACAGGATCATCTTAGAACATCTAAACAAACCAAGCTCCAATTCTATGAAAAAAATCTCAAGAGACATGAAAAGGCTGGTTTCAGACCTCATTGAAGAGGAGAAAAGAGAGCAGAACCGTTACTTGGATGCAGAAGTAACAACCGTGAAAAGGGTCTGCCAGAGGTTGGAGTCATGGAAGGAGGTGGAATCCACCACCATTGATATGATGGTGGAACAAGATTTCTATAGAGAACTTGATAGGTGGAAGAGATACCAAGAGCAAGTGGGAGAGGCAGCTTTAGAGATCGAACTTGGTGTCTTTGGATTGTTGGTTGAGGAATTGACTGAGGAACTTGGTGGTTTAACTGGCATCTAATATGGTCAAGACATTTTTGGAGACTAATTTTGGGTTAAGGTTCTTTGGTTATTATTTTCTTTTGAATTTTGGGGGGGATCAAGTATTAATTTAAGAGTATAGACTAACATCCAGTATTAAGGGTAAAATCGTAGTAGAAGGAAGATCCAAAAGGCTAGGTGGTAGTATATATATGCAAGTGAAATAAGAAAAGGTGAATGTATCCCTGCTAAATCAAACCCGACGTGTGCAATTCCTCTCCCTTAGTATATGTATTTTACTATTTTTCTCTGCTTTTCTTTTTAACTGCTATATATACAAGTCCGCAAGCCATCAAAATCAGATTAATACTATGTTAGACCCTAAATTAGTGAACAATTTCAAGAGCAACACTTACCATTAACCCTCATGCCCATTTAGAACCAACTACTATCAAAAGCTCTAACAAAACTCGGAACATCTTGGTACCGAGTCGGGATAGTTTTTCCTTCAAGGAAGAAAAGCCTACTCTATCAGATAGGCTAAAGTTGGTTACCTTTTACAGACTCTAGCCTACTCTATCAAATCGGCTAAAGTTACTAACCTTTTACAGACCCACTCTATTTCTCTGGTCAAATTGAAACACCCTATGATGGACCGTTGTAGGCTCGCCGGTTGCCTGCGAAAGGACGACATAAAAGCGACTTTTTTTTATCTAAAAAGTGACAAATTCTCATCAAAGTGACATGTCTCTGAAGATTGGATATTTGGATTCCATTCCAATTCCCTGATAAGCCTTTTCTTTCTTTCTTTCTGCTGAACCTAATCACAAAAGCCGTGGCAGGAAACGATTCCAATTTTCTCAGATCAGTGCAGTCTGTTCGACCATCCAATCAGATACATAAAAATTTCCTTTCATATGCGTTAGGTTGTTTAAAAAATTACAGAACTTGTATTACTCACACAGATGATTATAAAACTAATGAGCGTAAAATTAAGTTTAAAATTCAGATTATTAATCAAAATATCTAGATCTTATCAAATTGTCACAGATATTCTATCATTGTAATTACAAGTTTAATTTGATTTACAAAAATGGAAGAGTCTAGTTAGTTGATTGATTCAGATAAAAGCTAAAAGTCTTGTGAAAAACCGTAGTCCAATCTATCAATCTCATGGAACTAGTCTCGCAGTTAAAAGTGCTCTTCATACGAGTTCAAAGAAAACAAGGTCTTACCACTTAAAATATGTCAGCTCTGACCGAATGTGTCCAAGGACATCCCACAACTCAAACTGCCATATTTTGGTATTACTTCATTGCTCTTCTTCTTTGATCGTTTTGTCTCGAGGCCATCGCCTTTATCGCACTAAGGTATAGATTGATGAAATCAAATGGACCCCTTTGGAGGCAGCCCTTCAAAGTCTATCCAAGGTGGACTACAGCATCTTGTCTTGGTTTATTTTTATTAGTCAAGGCCCATTACGTTGTTCACAGAACATAAAAAATGACCCTTTTGCTGTGGCAACAACTTATTTACCAACCGGACCAAGTGTAAAATTGTCGTCAAGACTTTGAGGTGACAAATTTAGTCCACATGATATTCTTTTCCCCTCGCTATCATATCTTTTCCATGTGATTGAGGAAACCTAGTCAACATATTTTGGAATGAAAATAGTACTTTCCTTTTCTTTCGCCTAACCTATTCAATGTCAAAATTGGTTCAAATAAGATGAGGGAATAGATCTTCTATTTTCAAATCCCTGTTAGAGAGGAACAGTGATTCGGGAACAGAAGAACTGATCTCATAAGATGAGCTTAATAAGGACCCAATTGATGACTAACAATCCAACCTATCATAGATTTTTCTTACATTTTTTTTACAATAGAAGAGCTTACATGTGCTATTTCTAAAATACACAAAAATTATGAATATGTTGAACAAATTCCTAAATACATGTATTAACTCATGACAGACGGAGTAAAATTAAAATCAAATGATAGTTTGTGAAATTAGAGTATCAATTCTCAAATACTAATCCCTAGTAGGATTTTTTAATATCACTTCAGCCAATTAAGTGATTAACTACTCCTCTTGAGCAGATAGTTTTTAACATAAGCCGCTCCATTCCACATTAGTTTATAAATTTAAGTTTTACCAAGTTATTGATAAGGTGAGAGGGGAGGAAGAGAAGGCAATACAAGATTTCTATAGAGATTGACCCTCTACATGAATGAGCAAGATTTCTATACAAGGCAAATGGTGCTGGCACCATTTGACCCAAACACTTATTATAGATTAAAATTTTATATTTTAGTAACATCTTTTGCGCATTTTAAGATAGAAAAGAAGTAATATGTTGGGAGGTTTTTCAGCATGAGTAAAATGATATTTGCCACGAAAATGGGGTTCCAGTCAAGTAATAGGAGGCATTTATAGTGGACTTGCCTCGAATTGTGAGTCTTGTCATCTCTCTTCATAAAAAAAAAAAAAACCTGCATCTCTCTTCATAAATGAGCAATATGACGTAGCTCCACCGACCCGAGGGAGCGACGTCATACTACACATGATTAAACTGCATTCGTATTCTAACTATATTTGATAAAGTACAATTAACATTATCCCAAGAATCCCTAGCTCTTTTTTTTAAACCAGTGTGAAAAGCCTTTTCTTTTTTTATATTACAGAAACGAATATAATACAAGCTTTGATTTGTTTGAAAAAGACTATACATGTACACACGTTTTAAACTTCCGGCATACATGAACTTGAAACAATGGATAAAGACTTGAGTACGACGAACTTCAAAGCAACACATGATTATAGTTGACTACATTGACTGGGGAACAGCAGAAAGCTCGAGGGGAAAAGCAACTTCGTATTGATAGCGGCAACACGTTTTTGAATTGATTGATCAGCAGTGACTTAACCCTACTTGTTTGTTGGCTGACCATTCAAAAAATAGTTGATTGACCTAAATCAATTAATTAATTTTATAAAAAAGTTATTTAAGTTGTTTAGTTATGAGTTGGTTGGTTGACCCAACTAGCTTATTTTGAATAAGCTATTTTACATCAGCGTTTTGTGTTATCAGCTATTAAGTTTTTTTTAACTGACGATTGTGCCCTCTGTTGAAAAGCTTTTAGAAGATGAAACTAACGACTCTGTTTCTTCATTATTTATGTCAGTTTTTTTCGTAGACTTAGCTATCACATGCCATTTATCTTCTCTTTCCCAATGGAACTCCGTCTTAGGTGAACTCTGTTGTGTATATATATTTGTTTTAGAAGTTACTTAGGCATGTTATTCTTCTCCATTAAGCCTACTCATATTTATCATCCAATAATTGATAATAATAATTAATTTATAAAATTTGTGTTTCCATGTCTTTATTAATTTAAATATTTTAACTTTTTTCATTTATTTTAATAATTCAAAAAATTATAAATCATAAACAAAATATATTAAATTTTAATTAGATTAAAAATTTTATTTAACTAAGAATATTTAATGAAATACTAAGATATATAATATTTATACTTTTATAATTTTTTAAAAGTTATGTCCTCATAAGTCATTTTACACATAAACAGTTAATACTAAACAATTAATTTTATCAAACATCTCTGACAAACAGCTAATGCAATTCGCTGGTCAAATCAGTTGATATAATCAGCTATCAGCTAATAGCTAATGTAATCAGTTGATTGTCAAACAGGCCTTAGAGAATACTGAGCTTCTTTTAAATTTATTTGATGTCACATTCCGTGCTTTTTGGTAGTTGATAACTCGTCTTTTTGTAAGTGCTATTGGTATGGATCAAATGTTTATCCTATCAGAAAATTACAAATTATTGACGAAAAAAATCTATAGTAAATTAGTAACAGAAATTGATTTTTCGTCAATAAAATTGTCGCAAAAAATCACAAAATATTCGTAGAAAAAATGTAGGAAAATTATTTTCGAGATTTTGCCGACGAAATATAGCGACAGAGTGGTAAAGTTCGTCGTAAAAATAGTCGACAATGGTTGGTAGAAAAATATGCGTCAGCAAATTACCGATAGAAGCAGTTTTCTTCGGTAAATATCGACGGAAAATGTTTATGTCGGTAATTTAGTTTTTCGTTTAAATGAAAGCGACGTCGTTTGATTTTAGTTTCATCTTAAACCTACCCGAAAACCTCCCCTCCCTCCCCCATGTCATTTTTTCTTCTTCCTTTGTTCTTTAT
>JANQAP020000151.1:1414546-1428305 GCA_026874005.2 Erythroxylum coriaceum
CCTTGTTTTTGACATTTTTCTTCAAGTGATGCAAATACCTACATTACAAATAGGGTTATTACAATTATGTGATTAAAGCATACTATAACTTTTATTTAAATATTAACTATAATTACCTCTCAAATGGATACATCCATCGATATTGAACCGGACCAGTAAGTTTAGCCTCGTGTGCTAAATGTATGGGTAGATGCTCCATACAATCAAAGAAGCTTGGAAGGAAAATCCCTTCCAATTTGCATAAGATAACTGGAATTTCCCTTTCTAGTTTTTCCATTTCAGATGATGTTAAGCTTTTGAAAAACAAACTTAATTCTGTTATAGCTTCCTAATCCCTATTTGGTCACAACTCTTGAAATGAAATTGGAATTAGCCTTTGTATAAACACATGAAAATCATGATTTTTCATCCCAAAAAATTTGTACTTCCTTATGTCCACACACCTTGCCAAGTTCAAAACATAAACATCGAGAAACTTTAGACTTTTCAACCATTCACACAAAATTTTCCTTTTATTTTTCATCAAAAGTGTAATATGCCTTTGGATATTTATCAGTGCGAAGATCTTTATCTAACTCATTCTTTCTACAAAAAAGTTTCAAACCAGCTCGTAATTTTGCATTGTCCTTTGTCCCCTATTTAATGTTCATTATGGTGTTAAACAAATTTTTAAAAATATTTTTTTTCAATATGTATCATATTTAGATTATGAAGTATCAAATTGCTTTTCTAATATGGAAAATCCCAAAAGATACTTTGTTTTCTCCAATCAAAGTTTTTACTAATGCTTCTATTAACTTCTTAAGCTTCAAGATCTGTAACTTTCAGCAACCCTAATTCATCAATCTCCTGCAATATCTCTTCAACAGCTTTCTGAGGGGGAGGAGGTGTTTATACCATCCTATTCTTAATAAACTTTTGTTTATTGCATTTAAACGGATGATCTGGAGGAAGAAATTTCCTGTGGTTGTCAAATCAAGATGTTTTGGCCCCGTTAGGAAGATAAAACATATCAGAATCACTAATACAATAAGGACAAGTCAATTTTCCTGTTGTGCTCCATCCAGATAGCATAACATACATAAGAAAACCACTAATAGTCTACATCAAAGCTACTCTCAACAAAAATTTTGTTTAAGAGACACATCACATGTCTCCACAAAAAATTCCCAAAGATGAGGTAATTCAGAGAACAATGGTTGTAAGAATACATCAATTTTATGCTTTAGATTCATAGGCTCGTATAATCATCGTCAAGAACATAGATGTCCCATTCATACACATCCATGGAGGCAAATTATAAGGAGTAATTATGATGGGCCATAATAAATATTGTTGGCTGGATTGATCAAAAAATCAAAATCTGTCTGTCGACAATCCCAACCTAACATTTCGATTTTCAGCTGCAAACTCAAAATGGGTGTTATTGAAATGTTTCTATACTAGTGCATCTGATGGATATCTCATTATTCCATCTTCCTGTTCATGTTCATTATGCCATCTCATGTGAGATGCAGTAACATCAAAGGCATTTAATCTTTAAAGTCTCCGAGTTAGTGGCAAATAATACATCTGCTTTCAGGGTACTAATTTCTGTTTCATAAAACACTTTCTAGGTTTAAACCTAGATTGACCACAAAATTTGCACTCTTGTAATTCCACATCATCTCCCCAAAACAACATACATCCAAAATTGCAATAATCAATTTTTTCAACTGGCAATCCAAGACCCCTAATAATTTTTTTCATATTGTAGAAATTATCAACTATTTTATGATCAAGAGGCAATGATTCATTATACCAAGCAAGAATTTTATCCAAACTTCAATCAGAAATATGCCCTTCAAACTTTATGTTCAATATTCTAGCAATTGAAAATAATTGAGTCATGGTCTCACAATTTCTTCATAATTCTTGGTCAGTTGATTTTAGTAAGTTAAAAAACTTTTTTGCATATGGGTTAGTTCTTCTTCAAGATTTTCTATATTGTCCTGAAAGGTATAACCGACTGTATCTTAAACCATTTGGGTGTAAGGATTTTCAGTTGCACCCACATTATTTGTTATAAATCCAGTCCCACCTTCAAACCCATCCATATTTATTGACGAGTTTACTTCATTACCCCTTGAGGTGATATAAATTAATGGCTCCCCATGTCGTGTCCACTCAAAATAATTTGGAACAAACCCTTTTCTTAACAAATAGAGAATTCCTTATCAATAGGAAGAAAACAAATATGTTTGCATTTTTTTCATGGATATCTGATCTTTGCATCATCCATACATGCAGGTTGAGAATATGCATAGTGAATAAAAGCTTCAACTCCCTCAACAAACTTAGGATTAATTAAACCATCGGGTGTTAATCATCTATACATCCAAGATCTATCAACATTACTCATTTTTGCAAAATTTCTATTTAAAAAGTGATTTCATAGTTAGTATCCTTCATTTCCCCTAAGTTTACAAAACATTTAATCTTTACTTTATAGAGCATCTCCTAAGTTTTTACAAGTCTCTGACTATTTTCCCTCCAAATTAAAACCAACATATCCCACCATATGAGTTCATAATTAAAAAAGTCAACATATGTTAGTATCTATAAAATAAAATAATATGCCCACCAAGCACTAAGGTACGTGGCATTTTTTATAGCTATGAACAAAGAAAGCAAGTTCTTGTTGTGACTCCTAGGCTCGTGGAATTTTTCACTGATAAGCCTTATAGGAGCTGCATCACAGGTTTCCAGCCTATATACCATCTTAGGAGTTTATTTGCCTTAAATCATTCATAATTATACAAACTCATTCGACATGCAGTAAATACTTATGTAATTCATACATCTAGCCATCAATCATTATAACAACATTCCAATCAATAACATATAAAACCAAGATAACTATGCTTGTATTAGTCACCTATAAGTTGATTTCCAAAGTTTGATTTTAAACAAGGTATGTGGCATTGTTACACCATAAGAATCAAGAAAGCAAGTTCTCGCTATGACTTTTAGGCTCGTGGAATTTTTCAATAAATCTCATAGGAGCTGCATCACGGGTTTATAACCTATATAACATCCTAGGGGTTTATTATACCTTAAATCATCCATAATTATACAAACTCATTTGACATGCAGTAAATACTTACGTAATTCATACATCTAGCCATCAATCATTCTAACAATACTCCAAACAACAACATACAAAACCAAGATAACTACAATTGCATTAATCACCTACAAGTTGATTTCCAAAGTTTGATTTTAAACAAGGACTATGGTACGTGACATTGTTACACCATATGAATAGAGAAAACAAGTTCTCACAGTGACTCTTAGGCTAGTGAAATTTTTTACCGATAAGCCTCATAAGAGCTGCATCATGGGTTTCCAGCCTATATACCATCCTAGGGGTTTATTATGCAAAGAATTGTCATGTCAATTACATGAATTTCTTATGTTAATTCTAAGTTTGAATTAATCACTTGCAAGTTCAAGTCTTTATGTTTCAATTTAAACAATGCCCATATATAAATACTTAGACTATTAAGCCCGAACCAAAAATCTCATCAATCATTTTTATAGGTAAAACTGTAAAGAAAAACATAAAATCGATCACATTATAAACATTACTTAGTTGAACGACTTACCTTGATAAATGGACAATCGCAAACTATAAAGAAGATGAATAAGGTTAGACAATTATCGACGCTGTTCAACATAGAATACTACCTGTAAGAAAAACAATAAACAAAAATATAAAAATTAAGGACCATATTATTGGAAAAGTTATTCTAATCACTAACCTATGAGAAGTAGATGAATGAATTACATGAAAAGGAGCTTACTTCAACAAAAAGAGGTGATTTTTAAAGTCTCCAAAGAGGAGGAAAACTGTAAATAAGACCTATATAAGTGAGAGTGATGAGAATGAGCTATACATTAGAACTGGGGATATGAAAGATGTAGTTTTTTCAAGTTTAAGCATTCCATTTTGAATTGACCAATTTATGGACCAACAGGAAGCATTCTTTTACGTTAAGTCTTTATTATTTTATTACTTTTTGTTTCCTATAAAAGGGAGCATTGTGATTGAGCCTATGTAGTTGAATGTATTTTTAGTGATCGAGTTAATTCTTCTCTTCTCTTTCTCTCTCTGTGCGTGCATATGTGTGTGAGTGTATTATGTCATTTTGATAGCATATTTTGTTGAACTCTAAAATATAGTTCAACATTAATCCCTGTTAATGGCTATTATCAAGTAAATTGACATAACTTGACGCATTTTATGTTTCAACAAAATTAGGGACATGTGGATTTATATTTAACTAATAAATGTTTTTTAAACTTTTCCCTACATTAAAATTAAGTTTTATTTTTGTGTTCATTTTTTAATTAGATTTATAATTAAATGCATAACTGAAAAATAATTTAGATTTTTTTTAGAGTCTAAAACTCAAGATAGGTATTAAATATAGATGAAATTATTACATTGAACATAAATGTGCCTACTTTATTTGCAAAGAGATTTTCGTGTGAAGAAGAAGAGAAAGATAAAGTTGTTATCAATTTCATTGGTAACATCTACATCAGTGTACTTATAGATATTTTTAAATAGCAATAGGGAAATGCAAATTGGTTTTTTGAAGCTATCATTTATGCACTTAATTATTCATAAACCTTTTTATTTATTATTTATGAATCTAATAATGGTGTTATGCCTTAAAGTGTTAGACTAGTAAATAATTCAAAGCCAGCTTAGGGAAGACAAAATGATTGATAATCAAATGATGCATAGTATATGTTGTACTCGATTTTAGTTATTTATTTATAGCATTTAAAGTGACTTTGATTTTGTTATAACTATGTATAAGTTGCTTTTTCTAAGATTTGTTATTCTTTCTGACTAATGTTGTGACACAGAGCTATCAACTTTTTCTTTTAGTTTTATTGCAATATAATTAGCCTTATATTGCTTTTTATACATGACATCTTTATTAAAAAAGATTTGTACAATATTTGATTGGTTGAGTGGAATATGGATCTTCATATTATAAATTAGAATTTGAATAGAAAAGATCTTTGGGATTTCTTTATTTTCTCTTTTTGGCCCCTCTATGAAATAAATTACAATTAGATGAAGTATTTTATTAGGTTTCTCACATTTTAGAACTAATTAATTATTTATCATTGTATTGTGTCTTTAAATTTATGGTTGCAAGTTATAGTTGTAGGTTTATAATTTCTTGGGCCTCTTATTAATGCTACTATAAGTTTTAGTATTTTGGTTAATGTTCATAATGAAATAGATGAAAATTTTTTAGGCCTCTTATTTTGTTTCATTTTCCTAATTGTAACAACCCTTATACGGTACCTACAACTATCCACACACATAGCAACCAAATTCTTGTACACGCATTCAAGGTATACAATTCTATTCAATGCTATACATATACACATTACAAAACTCTCCAATGCTTAAAATTATCATTGACAGTAGTAATACATCTTTACATTTACATGGTAATCCAAAAGAAAACATACAATTTCCTTTAACCATTTGCAAATTTTGTAATTCATATATTAACGAATCATATGATATACATTTCAAGTCATAAAATCTATACTTACGTTCATACATGCAATTCATGGCTTACCATTATTACAAGGGTATCAAAATCACACTTGTATAATCATACTATACATATATGAGTAATGAATATGCATACAAATCATTTATGTACATGCAAATTTTATTTGGAATGCATTAAGCTCAATATTAAATTTCAATGTTTAGTCACCCAATTCACATATGGTAAGTCCTATTTCATTTATTTCTAGGTGTTTAAAAATTTTCATACATATTCATAAAGGTTTAGATAAGATGCGGTAGAAATCAAAAATAAAAACAATGCCATGGTCGTGGCAAACACTCTCTCCATTCGTACCACTACTTGTTCCTTAATATGCATATAGAAAAATTTAGAACTGGGTTTCTAGGTCTTCCATATATTTTTTCCTCTATGACTATAGTTTCTATATCACTAACAATCAAACCATTTGGACTTCTAAATCATGAGATATAGGCAACATATCACAAGCTGCTCTAAAATGGGGGCAACATTAGGTCACCCTTTTCGATCTCAATTTCCAAGGTCACAGAGCCAGAATTAAGTTAGAGTCCCTTCTAGAGATATTTAGATCTATGTCTTAGGTTTCATATGAAACTAAAAACAAAAGTTGGAAATTTGTAGGCTGATTTATGACTTAAGAAATATGACTGACTCCAACAAACCCTAGATAGAATTCCACTATACGATAATCTCTTGTCATATTCAACCAATTCTATACAAGATAACAAAAAAATAGCAAAAACGTATCATCCCAAAAACCATTACACATCCAAATGAATCCTTTTACACATTCAAATGTACACAAATATAGAAAATAACTAAGTGAAGTCCCAAACCTGAAAATTAATAAAGAAGGTCTTCTATTGCCTTTCCTTCTCTTCCCTTTTGGCTTTACTTGACTCACCAACTAGAAACACCAAAAATATACCTCTCAATCCCATTGACAACCTTATAATTTCATTCCTTCATAAGCAAAGTAAGAAAAGATAAAGGTGAAGAGAAAATCCCTAACTTTTACCTTGATTTCCACCTAAGAATGGCTTGATTTCTTACATGAAAAATCATGGGATGAAGAAGGTGAAATGGAGAGGGGAAAATCTGAACTTAGAAACCCCAAAATGTCATGCATCTCCCCTCTCCATATCCCCATTCCAGAACTTTAAAGAATAACACATATGCTTAATTCCTATTGAACACACATGCTTTATTATTATTGGTCACACATGCCTTATCACATTGGCCTACAATCTTATAAATTAATTTCATTCCCCTATATCAACATATACCCTAGAAGTATTATAGCATGTCTAGGGTGTATTAAGAAGTGAGCATAACAAATGAATTAAGTGCATCTAAGTATAGTAAGAGACATAATGGTACTTAATGGAAAAGATTTGGGTAAGTAGGTAATTTGTTCATTTTAGCATTAACATACCTCTGTAATTTGGTCATATCTTAGTCTGTAGACCTCCAAATTGGATAGTTCTAATTGGAAATTAAGATAGATACATAGAACTAAAACTTTCATGAAGTAACCAAAATTTTATTATGCCTATAAGATTTTTGAATTTTGGCTTGAATTTGAGTTATGGCTGTTGTTCCTATTTTCGAACAACCTATGGTGTTTTAGGTATAACTCCCGAAATAATTAACCAAATTGCTAGAAAATTAAGACATAAGGGAATGAAATTAATTTATAATATTGTAGGTCAATTTGGGAGGTAAAGGAAGAAGAAGGACCAATATGCAATTTTTCTAAAGTTAAAACATGGACCAATTGGATTAAGGAATGTGTGACCAATAATAATAAAGCATGTGTGTCCAATAGGAATTAAACGTATGTGTGAGTCTTGAAAGTTCTAGAATGGGGATGTGGAGAGGGGAGATGCACGATGTTTTGGGGTTTCTAAGTTCAGATTTTTCTCCTCTCCATTTCACCTTCTTCATCCCATCATTTTTCATGTAAGAAATCAAGCCAATCTTAGGTAGAAATCAAGGTAAAAGTTAGGGATTTTCTATTCACCTTTATCTATTCTTACTTTGTTTATGAAGGAATGAAATTATAAAGTTGGGAGTGGGATTGAGAGGTATATTTTTGGTGTTTCTAGTTGGTGAGTCAAGCAAAGCCAAAGAGAAAGGGAAGGAAAGGCAATAGAAGAACGACTTTGTCAATTTTGAGGTTTGGGACTTCACTTAGTTATTTTCTGTATGACAAGAGATTATTGTGTAGTGGAATTCCATCTAGGGTTTATTTGAGTCAGTCACATTGTTTGAGTCATAACATAGCCTATAGACCTCCAAATTGTGTTATTTTAGTTGCATATGAAACCTAATACATAAAAATAAATATGTATAGAAGAGACTGTGACTTAATTCTATCTCTATGACCTTGGTAATTGAGATCGAAAAAGGTAATCTGATGCTATCCCATTTTGGAGCACCTTGTGATATTTTGCCTATATCTCATGATTTAGAAGTCCAAATGATCTGATTATTAGTGCCATAGAAACTATAGACATAGAGGAAAAAATGTATAGAAGACATAGAAACCCAGTTCTGACGTTTTCTATATTCATATTAAGGAACAAGTAGTAGTATGAATGGAGAGAATGTTTGTCATGACTGTCTCATTGTTTTTGTTTTTGATTTCTAGCGCATCTTATCCGAACCTTTATGAATGTGTATGACAATTTTCAAAATTAACACCCCCTATGCGGAACCTACAACCATCCACACACATTCCAACCAAATTCTTGTACACACATTCAAGGTATACAATTTTATTCAATACTATACATATACACATTACAGAACTCCCCAATGCTTAACATTAGAAATACATCTTTACATTTACATGGTAATCCAAACGAAAACATACAATTTCCTTTAACCATTTGTAAATTTCATAATTCATATATTCATGAATCATATGATATACATTTCAAGTCGTAAGATCTATATTTGCATTCATACATGCAATTATTGGCTTACCACCATTAGAAGGGCATCTCAATCACACTTGTATAATCACATATACACATATAAGTAATGAATATGCATACAAATCATTTTTGTACATGTAAATTTTCTTTGGAATGCATTATGCTCAATATTAAATTCCAATGTTCAATCACCCAATTCACATATGGTAAGTCATATTTAATTTATTTCTAGGTGTTTAAAAATTTTCATACACATTCATAAAGGTTCGCAAAAGTTATAGTAAAAATCGGAAACAAAAACAATGCCACGGTCATGACAGACACTCTGTCCATTCATACCACTACTTGTTCCTTAACATGCATATAGAAAAAGTCAGAACTGGGTTTCTAGGTATTCTAGACATTGTTTCCTTTATATCTATAGTTTCTATAGCACTAACAATCAGACCATTTAGACTTCTAAATCATAAGATATAGGCAAAATATCACAAACTACTCCAAAATAGGGGCAACATCAGGTCATCTTTTTCGATCTCAATTTCCAAGATCTTAAGTTTCATATGAAACTAAAATCACATAATTTGAAGGTCTGTAGGCTAAGTTATGACTCAAACAATGTGACTGATTCAAACAAACCCTAGACAGAATTCCACTACACAATAATCTCTTGTCATATTCAACCAATTATATACAAGATAACAGCAAAATAGCACAAAAGTATCATCCCAGAAACCATTCCACATCCAAATGAATCTTTTCACACATTTAATGTACACAAATACAGAAAATAACTAGTTGAAGTCCCAAACCTCAAAATTGACAAAGTAGGTCTTCTATTGCCTTTCCTTCCCTTCCTCTTTGGCTTTGCTTGACTCACCAACTAGAAGCACCAAAAATATACCTCTCAATCCCACTGCCAACCTTATAATTTCTTTCCTTCATAAGCAAGGTAATAAGAGATAAAGGTGAAGAGAAAATCCCTAACTTTTACCTTGATTTCTACCTAAGATTGGCTTAATTTCTTACATGAAAGATGATGGTAAGAAGAAGGTGAAATGGAGAGGAGAAAAATCTGAACTTAGAACCCCCAAAATGTTGTGCATCACCCCTCTCCATATCCCCATTCTAGAACTTTCAAGAATCACACATATGCTTAATTCCTATTGAACACACATGCTTTATAATTATTGATCACGCATGACTTTACTCTAATTAGTCCATGTGTTAACTTTAGAAAAATTGCATATTGGTCCTTCTTCTTCCTTTACTTCCCACATTGGCCTAAAATCTTATAAATTAATTTCATTCCCCTATGTCTTAATTTTCTATTGTAATAAATTTCATGCAATTTGGTTAATTAGTTCGGGAGTTATACCCAAATCAATTCAAGATTTTCGAAAATAGGAACAATAGCCATAACTCAAATTCAAGCCAGAATTCAAAAATCTTATAGGCACAATAAAAATTTGGTTCCTTCATAAAAGTTTTATTTCTATGTGTCTAGCTTAATTTCCAATTGTAATTATCTAATTTAGAGGCCTACAAACCAAGATATGGCCAAATTATAAAGGTATGTTCATGTCGAAACGAACAAATTACCCATTTAACTAAATCTTTTATATTAAGTACCATTATGTCTCTTACTATACTTAGGTGCACTTAATTCATTTATTATGGTTACTTATTAATACACCTTAGACATGCTATAATACTTTTACGGTATATGTTTGGGCTTTACAAAACAGGTTTATAATAAAGAGGTGAAGAATGTAAAGGTGTTGGAATGGAAGCTATAGGATTAGAGGAAGAAGATGGAGAATTGTAATGTGAAGAAGAGGAGATAAGCAAGGACAGGAAGTTCTCTGAATTGGAAAGCATGGTTAAATAATGTTAGTTAAAAGGAAAAACTAAAGTTCTAATGTAATTCGAAGAAAAGGAAGTGATCAGAAGTTTTATACAGGAGAGTTGAGAGGTAGGAGAAGACCAATAGGAAAGGAGCAAGAGAAGAAATAATAGAAGAAATAGGCCAGTAAACCAAGAAGAAAGAGTCCAAGAAAAAAGAGCAGAGATAAAAGGAAATGTACTAAAAGGAAAAATTCAGGTGAAGGGTGAAGAATGCATAGCAACAATGTAGTAAAATAGCAGCAATACAAAAAATAAGCAAAGCTTCATAGTGGGAGCTTCTTCATCTTAATGATTGTTTAATTAATTGATAGAAAGGCCTAGTATTTTTTTTACTTGATTCAATTTATTGCTAGATTAGATATTAAATTCATAATTGTTTAATTCCTTAATCTTTAGCAACCATGGTTTTATGAATTGTTGCATAACATGATTCTTAAATATTAGGAAGAACAATTGACTGAATTAGATGAAACCTTGTTGGCTCCATATTATTTTATTTCATTTATCTCTCTAATGCTTAAAGCTATTACTTAATTGAAGCTTAGGCATACTTCCTAGGGTTATTTAATGGTTAGGGTTACTTAAACTATGCATTCTTTCTTATTTACTATAAATAAGAAGAGAAAGAAATTAATTCCAACAATGAATATTTAAAGTATAAATTGATTTATCTAGTATCGATGATACTATCCCTAAGGTGGAAATGGACTAAACTCAGGTTTATATTGATTTTTTCATATGTCAATTTTAATTATTTCTTAGATATACTTTCATATTACTTTATCAGAACATCCTTTTTTGTTTTTATTTGTAAAGCATAAAATCATTTGGCACTCTTTGTGGGATCAACCTTTACTTCACTACTCTACAGTTGTAAAGAGTAAAATATTAATTTTGGATGTATGTGACAACACTCCTACCAAAAAATTAGTTGAAGGTTTTTCAAAAAATGAATAAAAATAAGTAAATATGGAGTCTCACTAGTAATATTTTCAAACAATGGAACCAACTAGATAATAGTACATTCGTGTATTTTTACAAAGATTTGGAATCAATTATACTTCACGTTCATTGTATACCTATAGGTTAATATACTAATATAATGCATTTATTAAAAATAGGATAAGTTCCTTTAGCTCCCTAGTATAAAAAGAAGAACATATAAGCTAAAAGACTCAAGTCTAGAAGAAATCTCTTTAGCTCCCTGGTTTAAAAAAGGAAAACCTACAAGTTGAAAAACTTCAAGTCTAAATGAGGTCTCTACAACTCCTTAAATTGTAAAGTAAACCCTAAAATTTCTTAAATCTCAAGTCTAAAAGAAATCCCTCTAACTATCTATCATAAAAATAAAAATCTACAAATAGAGAAATCCTAAGTCTAAGAGAACTCTCTTCATCTCTATAACTTAAAAAGGAAAATTGGCTTGCTTAAAAACTTTAAATCTAAAAGAAGTATCTTCAACTCCCTAACTTAAAAAAATAATCTAAAAGTCTAAAACCTCAAGTTTAGTAGAAGTCCCTAAGTCTTTAGCTCCTTAGCTGGAAAAGAAAACTCATAGGCTTAAAAGACTTAGGTTAAAAGTAGGATTCCTTGTTTCTAAGTCAAACATAAAAACACAGTAGGTTGAAGAATATTAAGCTTTTAACTAAATTCTTGAAAAATTGTTAAGATAAGGGATCTAGCGTCGATAGCCTATTAAGTTCATTAAATTTTATCTTTTGAAATTTGACAACTCAAGAGAGCTAACTCTATAGGCTTATCAAGTTCATCAAATTTTATATTTTGAAATTTGATAAGATAAGAAAGTTATACTATGTTGTTTTATCATCTTAATCAATGTTTAGCTTTCAAATTCATTAAAGGCTAAACAAGTCTAAAAGGAATAAAGAATTTAAAGAGATCTTTGAAAAAAAGAAATTCAAATAGGGAAGGTACTAAATTATGTATACATATGATCAAGATTTAAGAGCATTATCAAAAATTGAAAACAAAAGTACAAAAGTGAAATCAAGTCAATCTTATGGAGAAGATAGAGGGATCTTGCTAGCACATAAGGTAATATCGTTGATTACCCTCTAGGACATCATAGAATATCATCTTTATTAAGCTCCTAATAGACGCCTTAGTAGCTACTATTCGTATATCATCTTGTTCCTTGGTCTCTTTGTCTACTGCAAGAATAGTTGTATCCTCTTTAAGTGTCTCTGTGGTCTCCTTCAACTCTCTAATAGGTGTATCCTCTATCCCCTCCTCTCCAGGTGGCTCTATGGCATCTCCAGTCTCATATGGCATAGTTTCATCATCCACAAGCTCATTAAACTAATACTTTGTCTCTTTACGCTCTATAGGTCATACTAGTGGAAGTAGAATCTCTACCTCAAGATGCTACATGATTCTCACCATATAATCACCTAGCCAGTACATGAAGTGCTCCACATATATAAGGGGGGCTAACTAGATTGATGGTGTAGTGGTAGGTAATGGAGATGGAGTCGATGCTCTCTCTTCTTCCTTAGTCTAGTCCTTCTACAATGAAGCATCCTCTATAACTCATGGAAGTGCACCAACGAGCATAAAGCATTAACCTTTATGTGGAGCTCCACCATCTACATAGCTTGTAACATCCCTATCGTGATGGGTGTGGGACTGACTACTATAGCCAAGTCAAGGTCATTAAACATCCCTATCGTGATGGGTGTGGGACTGACTACTATAGCCAAGTCAAGGTCATTAACTAGCACTCCTAAGTCTCTTAACAGTCTTATCTGAGCCTTTGTTAATAATATTAAATTAGGCCAATTATGGATCAACTAGATGAAAAAGATATCAAATTCTGTCCTCTTCCTCTAACACATGTAGAATATTAAGAATAGGTCTCTCTAACTCACCGCACTTATGCTCTCTTTCCTTGCAGAGCGAATGCAAAAAGAGCTTATGTATATATCACATCATCGAAAATCTTAATTCCATCACCTTGGACTTTAGAGGATGATAATGTGCACAATGGTCAATGATCACTAATAGTTTCTCGAATCAGTGTCTAGCCAGTTTTATTCCAAAAAGATCTTGTTGCGAGTCAATGTTCATGCATGCTCCATTGAATAAAGCCCAGATTGGACTCCAAACTGTATGCAGCTAAGATTATGGTCCACTCCTCCTAAATAAAAATTGAGGATGGTATCGTCGTCCCATAATTCCTTAATTTCATCAATCTTTAGAGGTAGATGGACCTTGTCAATGATGTGTGTGAGATCTTCTCTTTTAATGGATGGATCAACTTAT
>JANQAP020000151.1:1460513-1483209 GCA_026874005.2 Erythroxylum coriaceum
TTTATTTATTTTTCTTGTTTTGGTAGAAGAAGAAACTAGTGAGAATAAGTATATGTGCTGAAAATGAATGGAGAAAGAAGAGAAGAAATCTATTTTAATTTTCATGGATTTTCTATTAGATGTTAGTTAGTTTAGCTTAGTTAAACTAAGGATAGATTAAGTCTAAGCTCATTCTTGGATATTATAACTTTAAGGATTTTCTATTTGTATATTAGTTTGAATGGAAGTTTGTTTGTTTGAATTAAAAATATATTTCTTTGAACATAATCAAGAAAATTAAAGGAAAGAGCAAGAGGAGAGACGAACCTAAGTTTAAAGTTACAAGGTGAGTAATATGTTTATAGTTTTTGTGATGATGGGCTGTATTATTTGATTTTGTGTGTATAAATGCTTGTCTTGAATCATTGTGAATGTGGGAAAAGTGTTTTGTGAAGTTAATATCATGTTTGCTTTGTAAGAATTATGTTGCTTTAATGTTAATGAAAAACAAAAAAACTTCAAGAAGTATGAAAATATGAATATGATATGAAATATGTAAGCATTAGAAAATTTGCTTGTTTGGGTAAGAGAGATACCATTCTGTTCGTCACGTGCACGTTAAACTAAAGCCTTCTCCCGGCTACCCGCTTATGGCACATGAGCTCCGAAAAATGGACTCATTATGTTCATGGTGTAAACTTCGATTTCACCATTTTATTTTATGAGATTCTCTCGAGCCCTATTGTTTGTGCATTTCATTGTGATTTGCTGAGCATGATTTATGATTGAATGCTTTGTTTTAATGGTTGAAAAATACATGATATGATTTATGTGATAACGTATTTTTTATTATGTGTTATGTGAGCTGGAATTGTGGATATGTTAAAAATTTCTAGATTAAGGTGCTATATATGTATATATATGTGCTTGATTGTTTGTGGCTCGTTACCAATGGCTATAAGCATATTAGCTATTGAGCTTCGCAGCTCACCCCATCATTTTCCACTCTTCAGGTGCAGAAATATCAGATCAACATTGAATCTTGCAAAAACTTCGACTGACTCCAAGAAGTTATCTTTCATTTATAACTAAGTTAGTTCAGAAACTTTTGGTACTTTACAAGCATATCAAGCATGAGCATCCATATTGTATTTTTGTATTATGCTACTGATGTGGCTATTGAAATGGAACTGAAGTTATGTACACACTCTGTTTGTTTAAGAAATAAATGTAAGTAAGAGTTGAAGAATTTCTTTTCTGTTCATTTTCAAATCCTCCTCTCTGTTAGGTTGTTAACTTCAGTTAGGAATACAAGTGTGGGATGTTTGATGACTTTTGGATAGATTTTCTTAAGCAAATGGTTAAATTGGGAGTTTTGTATGTATAAATTGTACTGTTGGTTTTCGGGTCTTTTGGAAATTACATAGAAGTATATATATTGACAGATGAGAGAAAATAAGAGAATAAGGGAATAAGGGAATAAAAGTGTATTCTGAAACTTCAATGAATAAACTGTATTGATCTAGGCAGAATTAGACAAAATTGTCTTCATAAAAGTTGTAGCTATTTCTTTTAGCTTTCCAATGACATAAAGTTTATAATTTTTAAACTTCGGGATTGAAAGATATGATAAATTGAAGTAGGAGTGTGCAATCATGAATGTCGCGATCGTGGGACGAACCCCACTATTCATCAAAAGTCGCGATCATGCACAAGCACGATCGCGACTCCCCTCTCTCACGGTTGTGCATTCATTCTCATGGCCGTGACATTTTTTAAAGTCATGCCCGCGACTTTCTCACATTTTTTTTTGTTTGTACTCCTACCAAGAAATTTAATTCTTTTTATCTTGATGTTAATTGTATATATATACTTTTATTTTAAAAAAATCCCCCAATTTTGGCACGTAGTCACCATGAAATAAGAACTGAGACCCGAGGCGAACAAATTCCTTATCTATGAATAATCTCCAAATTCTCTTAGCAACTAACAAGGTTTGGCTCTACTTTAAAGAAGTGAGCCCCAGACCCCCTTCCTTTTTGCTCCAACAAAGATGTTCCCATTTAATTTTAGCCCCTCTGAAATTGTCAGTAGTACTTATGCGTAGGACGTTTTTAATACTTTTCATAAGCTCCTTATTAATCCTTTTAGGCAAGAATAAATGAGAGCAGTAGTGAATCTGAGGGCTTCTTAACAATAGGTGATGAGTACAAGTCTCCCTACATAAGATAGATATTTATTTTGCCAGGAGGGGATTCTTTTTCTATACCTTTCCAGAAGAGGGAGACAATCCTAATATCTTAACTTCTTGGAAGAAATAGGAACATTCATCCTTGTCAACAACACCAATCTTGCGGTTAAACTAACATCAAATGATGCATGCATTATGCTCTTTTAAGTTAATATCAAAACTTGAAAGTCTACAAAACACTTTAGCAGAGTTGAACAAATTTGAGATAGAAGAGGAGTTAGTCCTGGAAAGCAATATCAAGTCATCTACAAAATTGAGATGAGTAAGTTCCAAAGCTTTACATTTGTGATAATATTTAAAACTAGAGCAATTTTGAGTATTTTTCAAAATCAACCTTGTAAGAATTTCCAAAGCAACCACAAAAAGATAAGGAGAAAGGGTATATCCTTGTCTAATCCCATCAGTTCCTTTGAATTATGGTAGGATTACCACTAATCATTATGCTGAAAGTAGCAGTAGAAATACAAGCATCTACCTAGAAAAAGAAATTGCTAGGAATCTAAGCCATTCAAAGCAGCTCCTAATGAATCTCATCTAATGATATCAAAAGCTTTAGGAAAAATTAGTTTTAATTGAACAACTTCTGATTGATTTATTTGACTCATACTCCTTTAATAGCTCCTATATCAATAAGATTTTGTTAGAGATTGATCTGCTAGGAATAAAAGCATTTTGAGTGTGATTGATAAGATTTTGTAGGATACTTTTCAGTCTATTCATAAGTAACTTGGAGATTATTTTGTATATAGTATTACAACAGGATATTGGTCAAAAATTCTTAAGGTTGATAGCATTGGGATGCTTGGAATAAGACAAATATAAGAACAATTCAGCTCCCTTAACATTCTCGCTGTAGAGAGAAATTCCTGCACCACATGAACAATTAAATCACCAGTGATATCTGAATTATATTGAAAGAAATGAACATTGAAATCATCAGGACTAGGAGCTTTCCTTGAATTCAAACTGAAAAGATAGTTCTTAATTTCCAACATTGAGGCAAGTTTTTGAAGTTCATCATATATATCTACATTTAAAGGGGTATAATCACTAAGAAGATCTACTATAGTAAGAGAGTTATAAGAAGTTGTATAGCCTGAACCAAGAATACCCTTGAAGTAATCATACAACATCCTATGAATGGAATGACTATCTGTTACCAAATAATTATCACCATCAAGCAAGTTGAGAATCTTATTAATATTTCTTTTAGCAAGAATAGAGTTATAGAAGAATTTGGTGTTTGCATCCCCCTTTTGAATCTAGGAAATTGTTGAATTTTAAAACATAAAGAAATTATGATCTTATAGGGCCCTTCAGTAGCATTCAAGTGCCTTACTCTCTCAATGCTTCAATTCCAAATTGCAATAATCTAGATAAACTTTTCTTTGAAATCTTTAAGAGTCATCCCAACATTCTAAAGAATTTCGACCGAAAGACCCTTTTCCTTGACAAAAATCTTCAACTTGTTTCTCAGTAACCTTAGCTTTTGCATGAGCTGGAAGGATTTGCACCCATCAACCCTAGGTTGCCAAATGCTCTTAGCTAAATCCAAAAATACCACCTTGTGAGCTAGAAAATTAAAGAACCTAAAAGGTGCATTATAAGAAATATGACTAGTGGAGACATTAACCTACATATAAGAGTGATTAGATCAAATTAGGTGGCTAAAATAAGCCGAGGAACCAAGGCATTGATTAGTCCAATACCAGCACCCTATCCATCTTTCTCTTTGTGAAGCTACTCCTTTGTTGCTTATTAGACCAGGAAAAGTGAAATCCCACATACCTCAATTTAAAAAGTTCCAGCAAGCCTAAAAAAGGTTCCAATTCTTTCCTTAGAGAATTAAAGTTGATATTGTCCCCTTAATACATGAGGATTTAATACATAATTGAAATCTCTAACAACAACCTAAGGGTTGACTATAGAAGATTTTATAGAAACTAAATCCTCCCAAAATTTTGATCTTTGAAAAGAAAAATTAAAAACATACATAACGGTCAGCTTGAATGAAAATTGATAAGTTAGATCCTTATAGATAGGATGTATGTATTGATCTGAACTCTATTTAGTTTATGCTTGAAACTTGTCTCTCACAAAAAGAAAAACTATTATGCCATTATAGTGGTCTTAGTGATTGGAACCAAAACTCTAATTAGGTCTAAAGAACTTCATAGAATCCTGTAACTTATGAGCTTTAATATGAGTCTCCAATAATCCTAAAAACATAAGTTTCTTATCCAACAAGAAGTCTTTTTTTGATTGCTTTTGAGAGGATCATTCATTCCTCTGATATTCCAAAAGATCATAACAAAAAATATAGCAAAAGGACCTTCAAGCTACAAGGCTCTCCTAGCCTTTTTCTTCTTCCTGCTAATTCTTCTATTTAGGGAAGGAGTGGACTTTTCCAATTAGGGCTCTATCAAAACCTAGCTATCCTCCTTAGAAATCAGATCTTCCCAACAATTCTTTACATTTATTCCCCTATCAGTGACTTCTTTGTTTTGGTCCTTAAGGCCAGCTTTTAGATTTGGGGCCTCATCCACTAGTTTGGGATTTTAAGACAAATCCTTAGTTGCTTCAGTAGTTATCTGTTCAACTTTATTACTACCTGAGTTTGCCTATGATTGCTCAACCTCATTAGTTTTCATGTTTGCCTGAGACTCAAAATCTTCAATCCCATCAATTCTAGATATTCATTTATTTTAAAATTTTGTCAATTTCCTTCCATACTAGTTGAGGTTTTGAGCTATATGAGAGCCTAATATCAACTCTAACTAATTCCCCAGCTTTATTAAGTTTCATCATCGGAAGCACATCAGGAAAATCATCCTCAATTCTGACTTCCATATAGACTCTAGCGTAACAAATTCTCTCAAACTTAGTAGTAGAAGAGTAAAAAAATTCAATCCCATTTCTATCCAGTTCCATGCCTGGAACTCACATTTGAACCAACAATGGTTGCCCTCTTATATGCCGTGGACCTGTCTTCATAATTACTAGAAAATAATCCTTATCTCTGAATTTGAAGATGAAGGAGTCCTCCTCAGTAAGAAGCACCTTATCTAGACCTTATTCTCGCATTTGGAATAAACCCAAGCATGGACCTAAGGAAATGAGGGTCTTTGGTTTAAAAAGAATTAGACTAAACTTTATGACCGAGCTTTAATGATTGTTTTCAAAAGCTCTTCAAGAGGGGAGACAACTCCATTCACCAAAGTGAATTGGAATATCGTTGGCTTCAGTGGAGGAACCTCAGAGGAAGCAACACTCTTCCATGTTCTAAGTACCTCCTTAGTAGTCATTAGAGACTTACCATTTCCTTTATTTACGTTCAGGGATTTATGAATGGATGGAAATTCTAGCTTTAGGAAGGTGCTTGCAGATTCGAGAGGGCACCCTATGTGTATTGCCAAAAGGAGTACTATTCACTACTTTATATTAGCACCCTATGTGTATCACCATAAGGAGTATTATTCACTATTTTAGATTAATTAAAATTAATCTACAGTAAATCCCCTCCTCGACACAGTGCCTCACCCCTACACAATGCCTCACCCCTCTTCGATCTTGCTCTTGCCTGACTCTGGAGTCTATATGCATGTTATTCTCACAAACCCTCCATTGTTTCACGCTCACTAGAGAACACTCTTCACTCGCCCATAGTTTCTCTCACTCTCGCTAGTCACTCAATGCCTCATGCAATGCCTCACCTCGCTTAATGCTCACCAATGTTTTGTTGCTCACTCGCCCATTGTGTGTCTTCGTCGCTTGCCCAGTGTCGCTCACCCTCTCTCAAGTAATAAATGTTTGTTACCTTCACAATTCAATAAGTAGAATTAATCTATCATCAATATCATGACATTAGGAACCTAGTTAGTTTCTTTATTTTCAATATTTTTATTTATATAAAGCTTCCTATCAAAGGTATTGTTGTCTTTAATTATATTCTAGAGAATAAGAATATTCATTTACTTTTGTACTCTTAGATACTCCATATTATGATATTTCTTTCCTTTTTATACTTAGACCATTTATAGTTATATAAAGGTCAAAAGGTCAAATTGGGATATTCAAACATTGTATAATTACTCTCTTATAATATCTAAGAATTGCTTTGATCACCACCTTTTACAAATGGTGAGCGAGTCTTTATATGGGTATTTTGGAAAATATAATTATATTTTGATGCTTTCTATATAGGTTTCGAAGCTTATGAGATTTGATATCATTTTAGGAGCCTTGAATTCTACATCAATTATGCCTTTTGAGTTTGGGATGTGACAAAATTGGTAAAAGAGTTTAGGTTTGGTTTTGGGATTAGGAGATAAAGTCATATGAATTGAAGTTTATATGAAAAGTTTGAGCAGGGCTAAACTAAGTCCTGAAAAACAAAACTAGTATCGGATTAGGATTTTATCTTATAGATGGATTGATTAGCTTCACATTTTACGAATCTTGATTATGTGAGAAGAGGGTTTTATAACATTTAGACTATCTGTTATGGAAGAAGTGCTAAGGTCATTTAGCCAATGTGCTAAACAAAGGTAAGGAGAATTAAGAGATGAGTATAATTTTATTATAAATTTTAGATATTTTCTCATTAGAGTTATTAACTTTGCCTTTAGAGAGGAAAATGATGAAACCTATTCTCATTCTTTCTAATAAGAATATAATTGCAAATTTAAAGAAATTAAAGTCATAATTACTAAATGTTCTTGATAAAGGGTTTATCTAAACAATCTCTTCACTTTAGGAAGCACTAATTTTATTTCTAAATGGGAAAGATAGATCTTTGTTGTTATGCATTTACTATAGTCAACTTAATAAGGTTTTCATAAAAAATGAATACCCTCTTCGATATATATGTATGTATGTATGCATGCATGCGTGGATGTACATATATGGTTATTCATTTACTATAGGAAGCACTAATTTATCTCTTCACTTTAGGAAGCTATGCATTTACTATAGTCAACTTAATAGGGTTTTCATAAAAAATGATTACCCTCTTCAATATGTATGTATGTATGTATGTATGTATGTATGTATTATTTGATCTATTAAAAGGAGTGAGTTGCTTTTTTAATGTTGATATGAGGTCATATATCACTAGTTGGGAGTTAGGTAGTAGGACATCCCTAAAATTGCATTTAGATCTTAGTATAGATGTTATAAGCTTTTAGTAATACCTTTTAATTTGACATATGCACTTACAAACTTTGTGTTTCTTATAATTATGGTTTTTAAGCTATGTTTGGATAAATTTGTCATTATTTTCATTAATGATATACTGGTATATTCTAAGAGTAAGGAAGAACAGATTAAGCACTTAAATCAAGTTCTCTATACCTTTAAAAAATATAAGTTCTATGCCAAGTTTTCTAAGTGTAAGTTTTGGCTAAATTAAGTTAACTTTCTTATTCATATAGTATTTAAAGATGGGATAATTTTTTATCCAAAGAAGATTGAGATAATTGAGTAGTCAAAGCAAGTGAATGATTTGAAATTCAAGTTATTTCACATAATAACACTCGTATATATTGAGCTCGTAATGGTACCTTGCAATCAAAAGTCTCCCTATAGTTAAAGAATAAGCGTGGTTTTGTATGAAACTTTAAAGTAGGAAAATTTGAAAATTTTTATATTTTTGTTTATTGAAGTTAAATTGATGCTTCGGTATTCATTAGGAAAGTGATTATAATTAAAATAGTTAAAAGCGGTTAGAACCTTGGGTCTATTGAAAAGGAGTTAGTATCGAATAGATCATATGTAAATTTTATATTCTTTCAAATTTCGCTTTTTTAGGTTACTATCATTGGATAATTTGTATTTGTGATTATTGTAAATTTTAGAACCATATGAGAGAGTGGTGGGGTCGCAAGTTATATAGGAGGAGTTAACTCATATTTCTTAGTATGATAAGAGTTGATGGAATACTCTTCTTATGTCTTGGTACTTAATATGTTGATAATAAATTTAAGAACGAGTTATATATATAGTATTGGACTATTCCAATGAATCTATAGTACAGTCTCTCTTTTCCTTATATTTGACCCTTTACTGTTGTTCGAGAATCGTATTGAGATGTTTAAACATTGTATAGATATCGAAATTTGTAAAATTGGAGACCACCTTATTACCCTTAAACCCGAGGCAGGTCACACCATCCAAATTTTGCAAGAGTGACACATATGTTTACATTTTGATTTATAATTTCCCATCATCAAGAGGGTAGGAATAATTTGCTAGGATAAGTTCTTTTATCTACATAATCAATTACTATAAATATTAAAATTCTTAAATTCAACACCTTAACGATTGTTGTTGACTAGACAACCAATTTGAGGAGATTTTGCATATTCTTTAATAAGAGAATCTCTACCAATAAAACATCAAAAGATTGAAGATTGAAATCAAATGGGCCACTCCAAGTTCCAGAGTCAGCTTCATTTCCATTTGAATTGGCATCTTTGTCAGTGAACGTCTCAAATCGGTGTTTTATGCAATTCTTCCATTCTAGTCCTACACTACTATACGTACATACCCTCGATATGAGACTGCTGTTGATAAAACCATTGCGTGGTAAATTATAGTTGGATGGATATAAATGGTTATGGGTTTCTTGCCCATTATCCAACCTGATGCTGTAAAATTATGAAAAATTGGCAGTTGGTAGTTGCAGTTTCTGTTGATGACAGTTATTAGACAATGTCAATTTACTTGGATGTGAGGGTTCTGTCTGCCATATGTACTTTGGATTGCTTAAATATCAAGAGTAATAACGACAGGAAGGTAATAAATATAATCTTAAAATAGGTTATCGCTCCACCAAGAATTTGTGACCTGTGATTCAACATGTGAACTTCATGGCCAATTCTCATGTTTATGGCGCAGGAATCTAGAAAATTTTTAAAGAAATCGACTCAATCTGCTCTTAATATTTTACTCCCAGACGTTCTTTTCAGCTCACTAACTCTAGAAGAAGCATTAACAGATAATACGACAGGACGATGAAATTATAGCAAGCCATAGAGTAGGAAACCCTTTACAAGCTAATGAAAAATAGTTCACTCACACCCACTTTCCAACAGTATCTTGCATCTGAGTTCAAGGCGTTTCGGAGCAAGAAACTGTTAAAATACCCCTCTTTTGTTGACTTCTGGTTTTTATTTTTTGATGTTGTGGATTATATATATTATACATAGAATATATAATAGTTTGAGAAAAATCAAGGGAATTTCCAGAGATTATGGTCTCCATAACCAGTATTTTCGTCAGCAGGATCATCGCTAGCAATGTTCAAGCGAGGAGGGCTAAGCATCATTCCTTGAGCCATATTAACCAGAACATTGGGCATATCAAATATCAAGTCCTCATCGACAAACTCAAAAGCCATTTGCCTATCTTGTACTGTTTGATTGCTACTCTTCTCCAATAATGCTTGGTTGCTACGCCTCTCATTTCCTATCCCTAAAGCATCCTTTGCAGCCCCTATAGCAGCAGCTGCAGACGCCGCGGCCGCCTGAATATCACGAGGGGATGTGGACGCTGGAACAGCCAGAGAAGTCGCCACCACGGGGAAGTTCAGTTCAGCATCCTGCCCTTTCAGTGCTAAAGCCGCCACATCATAAGCAGCTGCTGCCATTTCAGGGGTAGGAAATGTGCCCAGCCATATTCTATTAGGCTTTCTCGGCTCTCTGATCTCTGAAACCCATTTCCCACTACGTCTACGCCTAACTCCGCGGTAAAGTGGGTGGCGACCCGAAGTATTAGCCCCAGAGCCACTGCTAGCGCTAGAACTAGAACTAGAACTAGAACTTCTGCTCTTTTGAGGCTGTGAGTACATGATTGTCCAATGAAATAAACAAGGAAAAATGATGTTGTTGTCGGCGGGGAGTGAAAGGTATGAGGAGCCATTTATGGGAGATGGGAATCAGGAGAGAATCCTTATCCGCGGAGGGAAGAACTAGAGAGTAGCAAGTGCAAACCAGTTGTTGATGAACTGCTATCTGCGAAGGGTCGAGGTGTAAGCCATCTCTATGTTGGATATATTGGTTGGACTGCGTTTTTGCTGCAAAAGTAAAACTGCCTAATCTTAACTAACATCAAAGCTATAGTGATGTTTTTATGCTCTTGTCTAATGGAAACGAATATAATAATGATCAAGTGCAATCAACCTACATGTCATGTCTCTATATGGAAGAATCTAAGGGAAGAGTGCTGGGTTGTCCCATAAGATTTCCTATTTGTTAGGATGTATAAAGCCCACAGAAATTGTCCCATGGAACATGTCCGCGCTCCTTCCACTTAATTACTTACTATATGGAGCATATTAATCCTGATCTTCATCATTTAACTACGGGATCCGAAATATGCAACGTTTACAGATTTCAACTCAAAACTGTATGGCTTTTGATGCATATTGTAAAGCAGCTCAATAGTTTACCGCTCAACAATTCAGTACGATGTTTGCATGTTTATCAGTTCTGTCAAAAATTAGAGCAAATTACTTATCTATTCATCTTATATATATCAATTTTACATTGAAAACCGTATAAGGTTCCATTATAATTTATTTAATATTGGAAGAGGGTGTGTTATCTCAGATGTAATCAAAAGTACCACCGGCCAGTATAAAAATTTTAGCTCAACAATCTCTTGTAATGACCACATAAGGGTAGTGGTCTCAACTAAAAATATAAGTTTGTTTACATTTTAAATATGGACAGAATGCATGTAGTTCATGTTATTGATTTCCTCTTTTTTTTTTCATTAATAGCATATTTTCTTAGGTTATTTTGCAAGTCACCACCAAACAAGGTTTTTTAAACGAGTAAAAAAGAAAAGATGTAAATCTAAATTTATCCAGTACCTCCAGTTATTGAAATTTACACGTATAATTCCTAAAAACCACCAAACAGTATTAGGGCTTATTTAGATCCAATTCATAAGTCATAATGCATGATATTAGTCCAATCATAGTTTGTATGACATAAAAATTAAGATAATATATATAACATATTAAAAAATAATTCTGCTAACAGATTCATCATAATAACAATCAACTAAAAGTATAATAACCAGGTAATAAATAACATAAATAGAAAAAGAGATGTGAAGAATTAACTATAAAAATAAGACGACTCAGAATTGAAGGAAAATTTTCTGATACGTTCTTGACCAAAGAGACAGACATTACAAGTATATAATACAGCAAGGTTAGCGGT
The DNA here is from genome assembly GCA_026874005.2 of Erythroxylum coriaceum. Lineage (NCBI taxonomy): Eukaryota > Viridiplantae > Streptophyta > Magnoliopsida > Malpighiales > Erythroxylaceae > Erythroxylum > Erythroxylum coriaceum. The sequence goes on from JANQAP020000151.1 coordinate 1,471,974, forward strand.
CAAGATTGTCTCCGTGTGGAAAGGAGTTTTGAGTTGGAGTCTTCCCTGCAGATTGGAGATCTGGAACTTGGAGTCTTGTTGGTCTCTATGGTACATCTTTTTGCTCGCTTGTTCAGCCTCAACTGCAGAGAGGCAGAATAGAGATGATACATTAATAGAACTGAGATAACAGAATACTTTCTATCCTTTAATTACGCTAAAATTTAACATAGTAGTTATGATGACAAGATGCTTAACGAACATTAAGCATTTTCGTATTCTAAGTAAAGTTAACAATAGAAGTCAAATGCAAGAATATTTCTCTGTTATTACATAATTGTAAAAGCTCTCGATCGCTATACTTACGTTATTTCTCACGTATGTTACATGTACAGTTACTGCTGTAACTGCCAAGTTAACTAACAAACATTCATCTAACTGATTTACCAAGTCTAACTACCACATAACCACTGTCAAACTAATAAAACAATCCACATTCTCGTTCATAATCATCGAAACATGCCATGGGACGTTTGAACAATCAAGAGAGACCAAATCTGTGAGCTTGTAAATACCAAATATGAGGTCGTATCTGCACATGAATGTAAGAAATAAATAAAATTCAAATAAAATTTTCGTTATATATTATAATTCTAAGAGGAAAAAATTTTCAAATATCAAAGTAAATATGTCTATAAGTTACACATCCGTGAAAAGTAGTTTCAATGCTTTTGTGGATGTATATTATTCATAAGGATATCCAAAATTGGATATTGCGGGGGGATCCAATTTAAAAAATTACACCGGGAGATTATATATAAATAAGAATATTATTTTCAATCTAAAACTTTAAAACTTGAGTTATAAGTGTTTTTTATATATAAATTGCTCACCTTATATTTGATAATTCACTTATGAAATTTTAATAATTTCTTTTTCAAAAGTGAATTTAACTTTATCTAAATCAAATTTAATATCTTTTTATTTAAATAGCCGTTTCATTGTTATTAAATTAACATATTTTCTTCAACTTGAAGTTATCTGAATTTTCACTTAATTATAAGTATATTAAACTTTTGTGATATTAATTATTATATCATAAGAAGAATTAAAATTTAAATAAGAAAAAGTTAAGTTGAATTCATCCAAGTATATATTTATAAATAAAAAACACTATTTTCTACCCTAAATCTTAAGTTAAGGCTTGAGTTATGCACTCGTTTATATAGCATATAAAATTACGTACACCTTATATCTCTTCGTTTACCTGGGATAACTTGCTTATGAAATCTAAAAAAAAAAAGAACATAGATTACATCTAAATTATTTAATGACAGTGAAACAGGTTTTTTTTTAGAAGGATGGGAGTAAACTAGTTAAAATTAATTATAGTTGGTCAGCAGTCACTGTCTTTTCTCCTTCATTTCCACGGCTAAGCAGAATCGCGTTCGTGGCAAAATATTATATATATGCCCTAATCCAAATACAAATTCAAAGTTTATATTTGTGAAAGTTTGTTGATATCAAAACTAATATTTATTATGTAAATGCACGGTTGGCCCCCGTTAACGCTCAGATAAATTTGCAAGTACGTACCTTTGTATGCATGAAAAACACATACATCTTAAATATACACAAATATACACATGCACTTAACAGTTATCAGGGTCGAAATTCAACAGTAAAACAAAGCTAATTCAAAGAGTGTTAACAAGGCCAAGAAGTGAAGTGCCTTTTCTCACCTACTATCTAAGCTACTTAGCACATCTAGGGAGATATGATGAGATTTAAGTGCATGAATTCTGTATCATGACGAACTTGACTTGGAATTGAGCCTCCACTGCCAACTTGCTGGCAACCCAGTTATCCTACTAATCACATTTTATTATAGGCACATTTCTCCAAGAGGGGCTCCGCCGCTTTATTTAATTTCTAAATTTCCCGTGGAAAAAATGCATAATCGTAAAAAGTACTTTAACAATTGGAATCTTACCTTTTTGAATTTGAATAATTTCTCACAATTCTCTGCTTTCATATCGATTAGAAAATAGAATCATTAGAATATTGTTCCAGTTCTTCTTTACTTAACAAATAAATAGCATATTGAACCAATTCAAGATTAATCGCTCCTTAGCCCCAGAAATATCCACCAGTACTTGGAGAGTGATGACCCCTGTCGGATTCGAGCATTATACCATAAGATTACGACATTCCAGTGGAAAACCGGAAATACTAGCAGTTACGATCAGTATTTTATGCACAAGCAAGTTGGATCATTACATTTAGGAAAAAGCTTCGATATAGATTAAACTTAGAATTTACTACATTGTCCTGATAAGACATGACTAGTTATGAGACAGGTTGGAATAGTAGAATATACTCGGATTCCTTAAATATCTGCGAAACAAAAGCATGCCAAGAAGAAATTAAGAAACCAAGTTCGTACACGCCGTCATCACCAATATACAAAGATGAGGTATACGATGGATAGTGGGTTCAGCGTCTGGGATTAATGGGTACAGTACTAACTGTCCTAATGAAGCAGTGGAAATAATATTTATGTCTGTGGATTCACACTTTTTCTAAGGCTAATTCTACACTTGTTGTACATTAGAAAAGGTATCGTTTTGTTTCTGTGACCCTACCTCGGAATATGAAAGGGACATCAATGGACCTAAAACTCCTAAACCAAGATAATGTTAAATAAAGCACTTCAAGAGACCCGAAGGACTTGACCTGTAAAGTGTTCGAGCACAAAGAAAACTAAGTTCAGGAAATGATGAAACTTTTAACCTGGATTACGACAATAGATCCGTGTGTTACTGCAGTCTCTAAATTTACGGCTGCCGCGCCGCGTAAGAGAGGAGACATAAGAATCAGGAGTGTTGATACTGAGTGTATTATTCCATCAAAATTCATCTAATTTTCCCGTGACAATTTGTCTGATTTGAACTTGGCACTGAATGTTATGGTGCCTACTTTTCCTACCAACTATTTCTACCATCCAAGACTTGGAGCAATGTTGTAAGCAACATTGCGTGCATCTCCTAGCTAGCTATCGTAGCATCTAGTTAGCCTAAAGATAATTAGTAGGAAATGGAAGTTAATTAAGAACCACTTGAAAATATCATCACGATTGCAAACTTTGATCTTATGCAAACTAAATATAGCCCTTCAGTGATCTCGTAATTTATACACCTTCCAGTTTTCTGCTAATGATGAAATTAAAGCTCGTCCTTGTGCTGCAGAACTCATGTTGCTTGTTAGCTGGATAGCTCCTGTTGATGCCGACGAAAGGCAACTAGGAAGTCTAATATTTTATGCGTATGTTCTTACACGTAAAACTGAAAATGTTCCTTTTGTCTACAAGTCTAGTTTTGATATGCTTTGTTAGGATTTAACTCGAGTCAATTAGGTACAATCTCTAAATTTATATCAATAGAAGGAAATAATTTAGGTATAAAAGTTGAATTAGAGCTTAATATTGTTATTATAATTTAATTTAAACTCAAACGTTTTAAAACGATAAAAAATTCAATCCAAGTGTCTTAAAATGATTAAAAAAAAGACTCAACGTCCAATTTAAACTTTAAATTATTATCCTTGTCAAAATTCTATCTTTCAATATTTTTTTTTTTTATCGATTCCCGAATTAAATGTACATCTTATATAGTAAGTGGAATCCAAAAAATTTTAAAATTGACTGAAAACTTCTATTACTACCTTCCCCCTACTGAACAACATATTGTTGTTATTGATGGTTATAAAAATTTTAAAGTTTCCTCATTTCTACATTAGAACACTTACTATTGAAAAGCTGATCATTATCATCATCACCTAACACCTTGTTACAAAGGTTTTTCTAGATACCAAATTTATACCAAAGTCACATGTACTCTTTTATACAACAATCTTACTTAGGTCTTATTAAGTAAAACTCAGTCTTTTCATGTGATCTTTGATCAACAAAATTTACTATAAGAAATTGTATTTTTAATGAAAGTAAAAGTTGTCACTAAAAACAGTAATATTAGTCACCATTATTAATAGTGTCCAACCTTTGAAGTCGTCACCTTTTGTCACAAATATCTCCGTCACTAATGAAATAGTGACTAATTTAAGAAATAGTCACAATTATGCAACACTTTTGTGACACAAATATTGACACTAAAACTTGTGAAATGTGTAACAAAACTATATGGTCACAATAACTTTACATATTTATGACAAGTTTATCGTCACAAATAATATAAAGTAGTGGCGAATTAAGTCGTAACAGAACTTCATTGTATTGTGACAAAAGTGCCGATACTAAAACTTATGGAATGTGTGACAACACTATATGGTCACAACAACTTTACATATTTATGACAAGTTTGTCGATACAAATTATATAAAGTAGTCACTAATAAAATCATAACGGCACTTCATTTTATTGTTACAACATTATCGCCACTAAAATAATTATAAATAGTGACAAAATATTTGTCACTAATAATTTTTTTATCAGTATCCATTACTTCTTGGTCACTAATATTTTAATTAAAAAGTGTCAATATCATTTCGTCACAAAAATGAAAATTAGTTCTTACAAAAAATATTGTCACTAATGTGTTTATTATTATCACAAATAAAACTATCAATTAATCAATGAAATTACATTAGCTGTAAAAGAAATTTGCATTAGTGGCTATATTGTCTAACAAATTTTGTCACAGGTATGAAAGTTATATGTTACAATAATGTTGTCACTAAATAAAGAATATATGTTACAATTAATTTATCTTTAATATGTTTATGTTTGTCACAAATAATATTATTAAATTTAACAATTTAATTACATAGTCGATAAAAAATTTTGCATTGGTGGCCATGAAATAGAAGTTATCACAAATGATACGGATTTCTAGTGCCAAGATATTGTCACACAAGCAAATAAAAATTATTAGAATATATAAAATAACCAAAATGTACAAATTCTAATTTCCAATATGTAAAATTGGAAAATTTAATATCTAAGACAATTATATTTATTACAATTATCCCAAATTACTACGTATTAATTTAAGCTAAAACTCTCCAAATTAAATTTTCTTAGCTATTCTTCTAAATGAAGTTCACCATTGATTTCTTTCCTACAAAATAAATAAAAAATAAAATCAATTAATTAGTTTATAAAATATTAAGCTATAAATTTGGTACTAACATTTTATAATACTATAATGAAAATAAAAGAGTGGCAGAAAAGAGACAATTACAACCATTACCTTATGAATAAAAAAAGTGTCATACCTTTAAAAATAACCACATTGCCATCAAAGAAGAATGAAATTGCAACTCATCCCTGCAATTAAGAGAACTAGGCATCAAAAGAAGCCTGATAATATGTTATTTTTCAAGTAGGAAAAGATGGGGGGAAAGAAAGGCTACCGAAGGTAGTTACAGAGAAGGGAGGATTAGTGGTAAAGGTTTTTGAAGAAAGCTTTGTGGTCTAAAATTAGTTTGGAAACATTTCATCCAAAGGTAAAGGAATTTCAAAGTACACGAAGAAAATAGTCCAACTAAGACAATATGCCTCAAGTGCCTTAAAGGAAAGCAAGTAGCCTTTCCCTTGGTACCAAGACCTAATGATAAGGACAATTACTTTAAATTCCAAATAAAAGTTATGAATAAGTTTATCAATTGATATGTAAAATAACCTTGCATCGTTGGGCAACATCTTAAGCTACAAGCATGGTATGATATGGTGAAGACTCGTCTCTGTCAGCTTTGACCTTCATTTTACCTATTTCAGAAACCAAACATAGAAATAACAGTAACTCCATAAAATATAAGTAGTGAATAAATGAAGAAAAGTAAGACCATATGTCAATAACATTCCAAAGAACATCACAATATTCGAATGGAATTATGAACTAGATAAGTCACAACAAATAAATTCACATACGCCCAAACATGTTTTCATTCTTTTTAGCTGCATAACAATTTGATTCACAAGCATGTAAATTTATAATCAAACTGAATGAATAATATCTTTTAATAGTTTCAGAGTTAAGACAATAAATATTATTTTTAATAAATAGAATAATATTATAAATAAGATATGATAAAATTACTTATTAGTAAAATGTACAAGGGTTTCCCTTCTAGAAAGATCACTTACATATTGCAGTTTTTGGGGAATCGGATCAATTCATAATTGAAGATCAACTATTGGACACTACTAAAAATTGACAAAGATACCTGCATGACTGACGATGAATGTGTTAAATGAAGCATAGATATGAGCCACACCAAAAACATTCTCGCCATCCCTCACTGCAAGTCCAAGAGTCACATTCTCTTCTTTTGGTTCTCTAACTTTTCTTTTTGACTAGAGATCACAAGCAACAAAACCAGGAATGAGCAAGTCAACACCCAATAATACTTTTGGATAACAAAACTCAGAAAGGCACAAGATATATCTTCAAAAAGAATAAAGCAATCCAATATGACCATATAAACTCAAACCATCCCTATGAACTATAAGGAAAAGATGTAGAAAGCTAGCATTCACATACCTAATAAGTAGCAAGTTATAGCAAATTTCGAGAAAGCGGAACCTCTCACACACAATCTAACATCAACGAGAGGAAAAATCTAATGTGAAAAAAGGGATTACTAGTAATAAGAGATGTAGATAGAGTTACCATGGCTGTGGAACTCTTCTAAAGCACAAAACTCTTCTAAAGCAGATGCAGAATGAAAGAAGTTAAAAAGCTCAGAGATTTCAGAGTCACAAATTTTCACAGATATCAAGGAGTGACAATTTTTGGCTTTAAGCTCAAAGTCTTCATATATGATTTTGTTAAGATCTGTCATGTAAAAGTTTAAAGTCTCAAGAACTGCATTGTTCAAAGCAAGCTCATGGAACCAGTCACCATATTTCTCCAAAACCGCACTCTCTTCCAAGAACAATGTTCTTAATTGCCTGCACGCCAAAAATTAAAAGAACCATGAAGATCAATATCTTAAGATCCCTCAAGGTGGAACATAAGAGGTCATAACCAAATTTCCCCATGTCGACAGTAATCACGAAAGGAAAGAGGCATTATAGATGTAAAGAATTAGTACTTTCAAAACAAGATCCATGCAACCATGTTAACACAATGGTAAACAAGTTAACAACCAATCGAAGAAATAATACCTTACAAATCAGACTTAATCAGTCAAAAAGTTTTCAAAGCCACAAGTTGAAATGATAATCGATGTCTAAGTCATTATGATTACATTCCATATAATTTTCCCTCACAGACAAAGTGAAATTAACAATAGTCCACATCAATTTACAATGGAAGAAACGTATACAAATGAAAAATGCCAAATAAGCCAAAATGTTAATCTACTCACTCACATGTACAATGATGAATTGATAGGTAAAGATAATAATAAGAAAAAGGATGAGAAAACTGTCAACAAATTTTGAAAGTTTAAGTTCCTAAAGTTAAAGGAGCATGAAAACTGGTTCATAACAAAGCAAGCGTATTAATTATCAATCTTACCCCGTAAAATCATAAAGAGTATACAAACAACAGAATAAAATAGTAAATTAATAGCACCAACCTGTAAGACTTTTAGACACAGAATCAGAAGTTACTGAAGTTGACAAAAAAACTACCAAAAGTGAGTCAAAGATTTAGCCATTCTTTTTTTTTCTTTTTTAAGTTAAACCTACAGCTTAGTACCTGCAACCACGAGCCACGTTTGTAATGAAATTGTAATGAGATAAGGGGTTTATTAAACATTTGGTCACCAAACAAGTAAATTAGAAACCATTGCTATCATCAGTTGGATTTCACAGTAGAACAGTAATGACGTAGAGTAATATTGGATTTCACAGCAAAACAACAGCAGAGCAAAAAGAATGTAATGTAGAAAATACGGGACAAAAAGAAAGAAATAGCAAGATCTGTTTCTAAATTTTTGAACAGAAAAATCGAAAATCTATGACTCAACATGCAACAGTGATAAAGAAAGGGGAAAAAACATCATAACAACATTGATCAATAAATTAACGTAAGAAAATAAGAAAAGCAACTTCACAGCTTTCTAAATACTTATACAAACATAGCAAAAATACAGAACATAAAGTCGATAATTAAAAAAAAACTTACGGTTGGTGGAGCCAAACATGGTAATCTACAATCACAAAGGCCCAAAAGCAGTTGATCTTGAAACCAAAATGCAGAGAAGATAAAAATTTATTAGACACGAAAAATAGAAATGAAAAGGAAATTAACTCTATGATGCAGATTATTGGCAACGTAAAAGAGCAAAATTTAGATCCAACAAAATGAACAACATTCAGAGACATATTATAATGCCAAATCAAAATATAAAAAGAGGGAACTGCACAATCAACCCGTCCAAACCTCGGAGAAGCATCACGTATCCATGAAAAAAATAAATAAAATAAAATAAAATAAAACAAGCAAATTGAAGAATAGCCAAACAAGTACATAATTCACAGACCTATAAAGAATTTGCAACAAGAAAATGAATTTAAACCTCCGATCGAGGAAAAAAATCACCGTCTCTTAACACAACATCTACGCAATTGACATGCGAGTAAACTACGATCGCGACTATAGATTAATAAAGTAGATAAAAATGCATACATTAGAATGCAGAGAGACAGAGAGAGAGAGAGCGATGGAGTAGAGACGAAGTATCTATATATACCTCTAGAGACAGAAAGAGATAGTGAGATTATATGCTAATAAACACCATATATATGTAATTATATGCTAGATTATACCACTGAAAGCGAGAAAAAACTAAGATATAAAGACAAACTAGGAAAAGGGCACGCCGAAAACCCTAGATCTGATGAGAAATAGTTACCTGAAGCAGCTAGTTCTAAAGCTAATTATTAGCACCCAAAAAGCAGAAATCAATAAAATCTAACCTGCCTAGAAGCCAAAATAGTTCTAGCAGCAACCGCACTGGCAAGCTTACAAGTACAGCAGAGAACAACGGCCGGCAGGTAAACCCATTTGTTCACGAAAATAATTCCAACAGCAACCACAAAGTTGAATGTAAGAGCAACTACAGGGTTAAGCAGACGTCTCTCTTGTATGAGACAACACCAAAAAGTGAGAAAAGTACAAATCTTTTAATCGGATTTCAACAGACAATGACAAGAAAACGGATCCATAAACCAGAAAATTCCAGTGAAGGCACAGCATCATGAGAATACGAAGATGTAAGGAGATTTGAACCAAGACCCATGAAAGATAACAACAAAAAGAAGGAAATTTTACTAGTTTAAGTTGAAGAGACATACCATTAGCGTCCTCCATGATCAAAGTATAAGGAAAAGAGAGAAAATGAGTTTCACAGAAATGGCACATCAAAAGACGATATCAGAAGTCACTATAATCCTTGTTTTCTAAAATTCTAAATGTAGGTCTATAATAACTTCGGACAGTCTAAAACCCAAAATAAACCCTAAAAGTCAGCAAATAAGAGTAATTAATCAAAATGAAAGTGGATAGCATATTGATAGTGACATCGCCGTCAGGGCTCTGGAGCATCTTGTCCATGCCCTTGGGGTCGAGGGAGGTTCAGAGGAAGCGAGCAACGACTTTGCTATCGAAAATGTTGGCCTGATTAATATAATGCTTAAATTAGAATTCAAAGTAAGAGAAACATGTAGTGTCAACCCAAGGTTCAATGATGACATTAAAAGCTAACTGTAGTTGGGTTATCTTTTATGAAACACCAACCAAGGAGATACAGATTTAAATATGTAGAAACATCAAATTCACAATTCTAATTTCACTTTGAAATACATTAGTAAGAGACACCCCAAATCTTTATCTCGAGAGAATTTGCCTTATCACTAATTATTTAAAATTTTAGTTATATCACTAAATATATCATATCATTTTTAATTTAAATAATTTTATCAAGAAATATAGCTACAAGTGCGTTACAATGTTAAAACAACAACCAACAAAAGGTGTGATTTGTCTCCAAATTAATATTTTACAAAAATATTTAAGAGTTGTTTTTTTGTTTAAAATATCATCTTTTGACATTAATTAATCGTTATTTCTGGATGCATACTTGCTACAAATTATAAAAGGCGCCAATTCTTGTCCTGCCAATTGGAAATTTTAAAAGTTTGATACTCTTTTTAGTATATTTTTTAGACAAATTTTGCTATCTTAAATAAATGTCTAAAAACTCCACCAATTCTTAGATTATTTAAGACAATTATTAGATATGTCTAGGCATAAGCATTTAAAACGTCCTTATTTTGGTGTAGTGCCAACTTATGTTTTGTCACAATTATAATTCATTCCCCCCAAAATTACTTTGGCGCCAAATTCCATATGCTTTTAATGACAAAACTTAGTAATAAAAGAAATTTTGACACTATTAATATATTAATAGTGACAATTTAATTGTGAAAGATACTAAATTGTCACAATTACCATTATATTAGTGACAACAAAATAAAGTATCACAGTTAATCCAAACAATAGTGCCAATCAATTGTTTTGTCACCAAAAACCTCATATTTGTGACAAAATGACAGTTAGTCACAAAAAAGTTGTCACTAAATGTCTTAACTCTAATATAAAAAATATAGCTAGGAAAATTAAGAAACAAATTCAATGCAACAACAAAATTAAATATTTTATAATGACAATTTGTATTTGAATTATTAAATATTTTCTATTAATCTAAATGAATACCTTATTTTGTATCAGTTACTAACATATGTTTTGTCACAATTACAATTAATTCCTGCCAAAATTATTTTGATACCAAATTTCATAGGCTTTTAGATACAAAACTTAGTGATAAAATAAAATTTAACACTATTAATATAGTAATAGTAATAATTTAACTCTGAAAGATACTAAATTGCCACAATTACCATTATATTAGTGACAAAAATATAAATCATCACAGATAATCCAAACAATAGTGCCAATCAATTGTCTTGGTACCAAAAATCTCATAGTTGTGATAACAAAAATAGTTAGTCACAAATAAATTGCCACTAAATTACGAATAGTTGTGACCATAGTTATAGTTTGGTTATTATGACAATATGAAGTAGACTCTAATTATTGAATATTTATTGACAAAATATTATGTCATAACAAGTAAAATATTGTGTAACAATTAACCGTTTCGTAACAAAAAGAAAAAAATATTAGTGACCAAACTATGTTTTGTCACAACAAATAGAAAATATTAG
>JANQAP020000151.1:1483309-1505512 GCA_026874005.2 Erythroxylum coriaceum
TATGAGCATGCATTATACATTACACATATACATATGTGCATAATTGAATGTTTATGTGATTATGCAATTAATAATGTGTGTGCAATATGTGTATTGAATAATGTTAATATACAGGATAGAACGTCAGCATCCAGATGTTTCTGGATCATGGAAGCTAATGCTCATATGGAGCGTACTATGAGTCGACATAGATGGTCTTACTTAAATTGATTTTTCGATTTGAATTTCTGTATTGCGTTGTTATTGATGTGAATGTGAATGTGTGAATTCTTGAAATTAAATGTCCGAGGTGTTTGATGCATGAATAATACATTGGAAGTGTTCATTGTATGTGAATTTGACTGAATAAGTGATTCTCAACTTAAATGTTGAATGTCGAACCAAGTTCTGATGATAAATGTGAATGAGAATGTGAATGTGAATGTGAATGTGTAAAAATTGAGCACAATTGATTGACTGAATACAAATGATGCATTTCATCACTTGAATGCATGACAACATAAAGTCTGTTGTGACCAGAGTAGCCACCGAAAAAGAGCTTAAAGCTCAAAATGTGGTAAGAGCCTCTGGCTCACTATGTAAAATGAACCTTGTATCCCCAACAGATAAGGGACAGTTATTAATGAGCCCAGTATCCATAATAGATACGGGACTGTTACAGGCACTCGGTCACAACAATAACAATTGGAAGTGAGTCTCATGAGTATTGTATATATAATTGATATGTATGATTTAATTGATTGAAATAAATAGTTTGAGTGATTTTTGCTTGTGAATGATAAATTAAGTGAACACGAAGTGTATATGATTCAATATGTTGAATTGATGAAGTGATGTGAATTTGTGATTACATGAATTAATGTGTTATGTGAATTGAGTGAGCCATCGAGAATGGTCCACTCACTGAGTTCGCAAAACTCACCCAAAAATTTGCAACATATTTTTCAGGCTCAGAGGAGACACCCAGTTAGACCAACTAGAGTCTAACCATTACATTTGAGTAAGAGATAGAGGTCGGGATCAGTTGGCGTCTGCATATATTTTCTATAAATTGAGTATTAAATATTGTATTCCGTAAGCTTCATTTATTGTATAAATGAATTATGTTTATAATAACAGTTATGATCAACTACATTTTGTATTTGTAATGGGCCCAAAAGATTATTGAAATTCTGACAATGTGTTTAATGTTTGATCAAATGTGAGTTTGTAATAACAATTGTAATCGGTGATTTTTAAATAAAATGGGCTGAAACAATTATGAGTTTTTCTAAAAATGTGTTTGTTGCGTGAAAAATTTTTAATGGTTATAATTGGCTGACTATCCTAGTACACTACCCTTGTAGAGTGTATTCTCGAATACTACCGATTTGTTCAGGAATATGCCCTATGGGAGTGGGGTGCTACACAATATCAGTTTTAGGAATCCTCTTGAGAGTTATATAAAGTTGTTTCAATTTTTATAGCCTTTTAAATTACCTCAATGCAATTTTCCTAATGAAAAATATGAATCAAATATTGAACAATGTTTAATGGTGATACAAAATGAATTGATAATTTCTTTCACCAAATTGTCATTTTTAATTTAGTAACTCCTTTTGATATCTCTTATGAATTATATATAACTATCTTATCTTTTCACATCCTTTATAATAACATAAAATCAATAATTCTACAAAAAGTATGCTCAAAACACTAAACAATATTTAATGGTGATAATAAATTGAGTTAACATGCTTTTTCACCAAATATGTCCTTCTTCCTTAGGTGTTATGACCATAATTAATCAATCTTATACCTTTAAGCATTAAATATCAATCAAATCAACTAGAAAATATTAAAAATACTCCTAAGGTTCTAATAGCCATCTATTCAAAAATATCATAAACTCAAAATTTAGGAGTCTCATTTTTTTCCTCCTTTAAAATAAGTTTTGTTCTTGAATGTTTAAAAAGCTTAAACTCCAAAAATTGTTATCTAAATATTTGAAGTATAAACCACTTATCTTTCACTCATAAGCATCTATAAAATAATAAATATAACAACAACAACAACAACACCACCACCACCAACAACAATGCCAACAACAATAACAACACCCAGTAGGAAATCTCGTTGATACGGAGGGTCTAGGGAGGTCCAATAGTATGCAGCCTTACCTATAACTAGTTGAGAGTTTGTTTCCAACTATAAAATAATAAATAGCGAGTCTAAAATCCAATCGTACTAATTAAATTAAATTAAAATAATGATATACTTATGATATCATCACTCATCTTACATATTATAAGATTACGTCTTACTTTAAACCTAAGCTCTAATACCATTTATCACACTCTAATCTTGAACTAACAAGATTGAGCCTATAGTGAATTACCACCTAATGACAAGGTTTAACCTCTTAAACCTCACTATCATATTAACACTTACAATATATTAAACTCACGTAAAACAAATGAAACAACTCAATGAATATATTCCTCTTTGTATCTAAAATGCATAATAAATTTAACTCTATAAAACCATGCCTAAAATTTGTCTACATCCCCATGTTTCTATTGCATTCTTGAAGAATACAAAAACTTATATAGTACATACCAACTATATAAAATCAAAATAAAGTAAGTACAAAGCTACACCCCTTTATAGTCATAAGCATTCAAAACTATACCTATATTGCACAATCAATTTCTCTAGAGTACTTGTTAAGAAAAGAAGTCATTCAATGAAGCATATAATATAAACCATTTAATTTTTCTTAGCCAATAGACTAGTATGTGCTTAATGTTGGTCTCTAATAATGTGCTCCATGTAATAGAATTATATATGGATCATTTTGGCACTAAATAATTCACCTTGGTCATTGGACCTATACACACTCAAATATAATCGTAGATAATATGCTCTAAGGGCAACGAATGGTATACACCTAGTTATAACTGATTAATAAGCATCAACCAATCTTACTTTTCACCATATCTCATATATATGTATAACCATAACATTTTTAAGGCCTCAAAGTACATAAAATACAAGATTCACTTGTAAAATACAACCAACATATATATAAGGAAGCAAATTATGGATACGCATCCATAATTTACTTTTTAATTAGTTGCAGGTGTTCTTCGATAGTTAAAAATCATAGTTTATATGCCTATTAATCTCTCTATATATGTCCACATATCATTTAAAAAACATAAATTTTCATATAATTCAACCCTTATAATTAACTATTTGATGAAACCCTAATTTTTTCGAATATCCTAAATTAAGATTCTCTACTAATCTATTTGAAACAAAAATTTAAAAGATGCAAAACAATTAATAAATACCTAATAAAACATTTAATATGCATAAAGAACAAGATAATAAACCTAAAATAATCTGTAATTGGTATATACTACAAGCATTTGAACGAAATGTACTTATGGATTCATTGATAATGTAAAATTATATTGTCCTCTAGTTGAATCTTTGTTATAACCAATAATATCTAGATTGAAAAATCCTTTACTTCTACTTAAAATCACCCTTATAGTTCTTATTCATGCTTCCCCCTTATTTTCTCCTAGTAATTTGTTATTGTGAAAAATGATGAAGAAATTCATTAGAAGCCATTTCAAATATATATATACATTAAATAGCTGATGGTAAGGGTGTGGATAGCTTATACCAATTACAAGTGTCTTCTTAAAAGTTGTAAAAAAATTTATTATATTTTCATAGTATTTTGAAACACCTTAATTTGATATTAATATCAAAATTTATGATTCAAATACCTAATAGTGATTGGTGGTGATATAAAATGAACTTATAATCTTCTTCCACCAAATTCTCTTACTTGAGTTTAATATATTATCTTGAGGTCTTTTTTATTAATTGGATATAATTATTTCATCTTTTCATAGCCTTTTTCATAACCTCAACTTAATATTTATATCAAAATTTATACGTAAAAAATTAAATCACATTTAATTTTAATAACAAACTAAACTAACTTGCTTTTTCTCAAAACATTTCCTTTTTATTAAGTGTTATTACCATAATTAAACAACACCAAGCCTTACAAGAATAAAACATTAATCTCAAACTCAATTTATTTGGAACTTATCTTTATAACTTATCTTGTAGATCTTTTTACCTGGTAGGATTATAATGCCAAGATCATAGGAAGCTTAGTTAGTTGATTCTCTTCCTTGTAATTCGAATTCATATATATTACTTGTTTTCTTATAAATAAAAGAAAAGGGATGGCAATAACCTATGTTATGTTCTGCCCATTTAGATTTTGATCACTGGGCTATCTAAAACATAAAAAGTATTAATGGTTTTTCATTTGAAGTTAAACTTTAGTTTTCACTTTATATGTTTGGGTTTAATTCTATTTTGAACCGATGATAGTATCAAGGTAATTAATAATCTTTTTAAAGGATTGTAAGGATCATTTAAGAGTATTTATGAAAAACTTGTGAGAGTATAATATCTTGAGGTTAATCCAATTTTAGTGGGTTTGTGGTAACACCACTCAATAATAAGGCTCAATCTTTTAAGCCTCACCATTTGGATGAGGTTTACATCATGCTAAACTCATATAATCTAATGAAAATAACTTAATTACTATTATCCTCTCTCTATTAAGAAACCCTCCTGACCCAACTCCATGAATCTAAGCTAAAAATTCACTTAGGTTGCCAATCTTTCACTTACACAGTTTCCTATAAAATATACAAATTCAGATAATATACACCAATTAGGTAAAAAATATATAAAATAAATATAAGGTTACTCCCTTTTATTCTATATGTCACAAATATCTAAAATTCTGCCTTAAGACGTAATCATCTTCTCTAAAATACCTATCAAAATTATTTTTTATAAATACCTAAAAAATTCATAAAAATAATCATATTAAATACATCATATAAAGATGCAAAACTAATATATAAGATCCTGTACCTATCCAAGATAGGCATCGACTAATTCACCCTGTACCTTCCTCATAATGACACTAGCCAATTTGCCTTAACCTATTAAATGGTTCTTGCCCTATTCTGAATTAAGTTTATTTGCCTAACTAATGGAAAAATACCTTCCCCAATGTGGCATTGACTAATTCATCTTGACCGTGAAATGATATTTACGTTATTTTGGTATTAACTAATCTGTCACAACCAACATTTTGGTACCTACTCCAATTTGGTCACAGATAATTTGCTCATGGTAACATAATGGTACAAGTCTAATTTTGACATTAACTAATAGATCGTGACCAATGGTACTCATCACTAAATAATATAAATTGTATAACATTACCCCTTAGAGGTATCAAATTCATATAACACATATATAGTATCCAAAACTAATTATGAGTAGTTATATGATTCCACCTAACAATTTATCCTAGCTATCTATCCATAACTCATGCAAAACATATTTAATTTCATATTACATAGCCCTTGAAACCATCAATTTAATAAAAGCCTAATTATCTCTAGTACAAAACGTATATAATTTAATGTTACATAACCCTTGAAACCATCAATTTAATAAAAGTCATTATGTCCAGTACCTTGAAATGAGGTTATCCATTAACCTACCTAAAACTAAAAATTAATTATTAGAAATAGTCATATAAGGTCCAAAAAAAAATTTAATATGCAAAAACGTAAAAGTAATTAACCTAAAAAGTGTTAAATGGAATATACCACAAACTTTTGTACCAAAAGTACCTATGGACTCATTCTTGTTGAAAAATTACGTTGTCCTCTAACCAAGTCTCTCTTACAATCAATAATATCTAACTTGAGATTCATTTCTTTCTATTTCAAATCAACCTTCTAACTCTTATGGATACTTTTGCATCATTTTCTCTCATCAGACTCTTTTTTTTTATAATGAAAAATGACAACTAAATTCATTAAAAACCTTTTTTAAAGACAAAAGATCATGAACATATGCTAGCTAATGGTAGTCATCCAACTATCTCATATCAACTTTAGGTGTATTCTCGACAGTTTTTGAACATTATCTTAGCTTTTAACATATCCACTTGAATCACCTCAAATATATATTCCTATCAAAATTTATAATTAAAATAATGAATAATTTTTTAATGGTGACATAAAATGAACCCACGAGAGTCTTTCACCAAAGTCTCCTATTTTTGTTCAATATTAGTTCCTAATATCTTGTTCTAAATTGCATATAATTATTTTATCTTTATATATCCTCTTAAATAACCTTAATAAAGTTCTTCTATCAAAATTGGCATCCAAGTACAGATTTGTGCTCAATGAGGACCATAAACTAAACTTGCGTGCATTTTCACCAGAACTTTCTTTTTTCTATAAGTATTATCACTAAAATTAATCAATCCTAAAAATTCTAAGCAATCAATATTAATTGTCAAACTTAATTAATAAACTTTAAGAAAATTCTTAATGTATTAAATTCTATCAAATCATAAAAATCACAACCTCAAATTTTTTAGGCCTCATAGAGTGTGAGGTTGAACATATGTTCAAATGAGGCTAAACACTTAAAAGTCTTGAACATGGAGTCTTCAAGTTTTACTGTTAAAACTCAAGATTTCAAATATCCATCATTATATTATTTGAACAATAAAGACAAAGCCTTACCTTAAGTATTTTGACTAATTGAAGATAGTTGACAATACCAAGGAGCCAACCCTTGAATGGCTCAATTGAAGCATTATAATGAAGAGAAACCTAGGAGGTTTAAGGCACTGTCATGAATCCATAATATATTTTCAAGACTAAGATATTTTCAAGAATTATGAATTGCCGAATTGTAAAAGTAGCTTGGGATAAACTCAAAGTTGAGTTTCAAGGAGATATTAAGACTTAAAAGATGATGGTTTTAAATCTTATAAGAATATTTGATGTCAAGCTGAAAGATACATAAAGTGTTAAATATTTTTTGTAAAGTCCCAAAGACAAATAATTAAATTAGACTTTTAGGTAAAGATTTCTAGGAATTATGGTTGGTGGTCTACTAGAAAAGTTAGAATACAAAATAACTTCTCCAAAGGATTTGAAAGATCTATCTAAGATGAGATGTCAATAACTTATTAATTCTTTATAATTTGTTAAACAAAGACTAACTCTTTTTCCAGTAGAATCAGAGATGGAAATCTAGCATTAGTAATCAAGGAAGAAGCAAAAGAGAAGAGTTCCATTCTTGTAAGTATCAATAAAAGACTCACTCTAAATCCTATTTTGGATTAAGAAAGTGCATTAAACCAAGTGAAAACAATTTTGAAATTTTCAAAAATACAACAAAAACAAAACTAAAATATAATAATGCTCAAATAATTGAGAATGATGAAGTCAAGGAGGAGTTTCTTTTCATGCCAAAGTCAAAAAGGAGCTTCTTTTCATGATAGAGTCGGAAGGAGCCTCATGTTATTGACAAAGGTTGTAATAAGTTAGTGTAGCTATGGAACACATATTATACCAATCATTTTACACCTAATCAAGAGTTGTTTAAAGACTTAGACAAGCCTTATATTTCTTGAGTTAGAATTGTAAATGGAAGTTGTTTAAAAATTGAGGGTAAAGGAACTACTATACTTGAAACTTTATTTGGTAAAAATTTATTCAGTGTTACTCTTTATGTGCTTGAAATAAGTCAAAATCTCTTGAGTATTGATCAGTTAATGATGTCTAGTTATAGATTAAAATGTTATGATGGAGTTTGTGATGTTAGCAACAAAAATGGTGAAATGTTGTTTATTATCAAAATGGTTGCGAAAAGTTCTAAATTTGATTTCACTAGTGATTGCTTATTGGTTGAGTCTAAGAACATCTTATTTTCTTTTCTATGGCATAAAAGATAAGGCCATTGCAAATATGTAAACTTGAAGAAGTTAATTGGTAAAAAATGCTTACTAACATACTTGCAATTTGTGAAATGAAATTTGTTTGGGAAGCATGTCAAATAGATAAAGGTCTCAAAGTAACAGAAAATTTACAATTGGTGGATACGGGCCTTTGTAGCCTAAAACAAAATGAATCATTGAATGGCTAAGTATTTTCTATATTCATTAATAATTATAGCAAATACTATTGGGTTTATTTTCTCAAAAAATAATTCTAAAATATATTCTCGGTTTTTGAACTTTAGACATGTTTTTGAGATGAATATAGAAAGGAGATTAAAGCCTTAAGGTTAGATAATGGGACTGGAGATACTCCAAAGCAATTTCACAAGTATTTAGAGAAAGAAAGCATTAATGTAATATCCAATTTTTGGAACAAGTTTAGGGTTAGAACCCTAGAATATTGAAAGTGAAAAAAAATAGCATTGAGAGCATTTCATTTGTATAGCATACACACACGAATTATAATTGGTACACATTACCAAGATAGCATATGCACTCAAATGACCTATTCGGGGTATGAAAGATTTAAAATGAACATGATGTGAATTGTGAATTGTTACGTCTTGAATTTTTATTTGATTGGATTCCAATTAGTAATTTGAAATTAATTGTGATTAATTGGGAGAGTGATGAATTAAGATGTACATTTGGACTAGGAAAAATTCCAAGTGTTAAGATAAATTGATACATGAAAATTAGGGTGACTAAGCTTATAATTGAGTGACATTTGGCATAGTTAAATGAGTGACAAATGGAATAGTAATTAAATAACAAATGGACCAATTATTGTGTGACATGTGGACTAATTGATTGGTGACATATGGTAACTTAATATGTGGATAAATGGCAGCATATTAGGTTGATACATGGCATACATGCCTTAAGACATATTTTTTTGAAAAATTAGTAACATTTTGCACCTTGTTTAGGTAAGCTAAGGTAGCAAAGTTTCTATTGTTTTCCTCACTTCTTGCCACCAAAATTGCTTCTACCTTCTTCTCTGCATTTTTTTTGAACCCTAGCTAAAGTTGTTACACCAAAACCATACATGCATCCTTCACAAAATAACCAAGAAATTTGTTTAAAGTGGTCTTCACCTTGCTACCAAAAACTAGCTCATTTTCACCTTGGAATTGTGTTGATCTTGCTAGCAAGGAGGGCTAGTATAGTCTGGAATTTTGAGCTGAGTTGGAATCCTAATAAGTAAGTAACAATGTGATCTTTATGGAATGATTAATAGTATGAGAATGATGTTTGAATTGGAATGAAATGAATATGGTATTGGTGATGATATGTGCTGGAAATTACTGAATGAACTTTGGAGTTTTTATGCTTGTTCTTGGTGTGGGAAAATCATGGATTATATAGGTTAATATATAGATGAATTAGACTAAAATTTGGTGTATAAATAAGGTAAATTTAATCTAAAGAAAGATGTTAATATAGTGTTCTTGAATTGGAGATGAATATGTATACATATGAAGTGATTGTTGATGATATAAATGAGCAAAGTTTAATTAACCTTAGTGTAATGAAGATGAGGCTAGATGATCATGTAATGGTGTAGGTTTAAAGGGCTTGTAATATGGAAAATTTGGAGTGTAAATTATGGTTTTAAGTATGGTAATTCGTGGTGACATGAAGGAAGAAAGGTAGGGCAAGATCATGGCCTTTAATGCACGATCGTGGCCTGATTATTTGGGTTCTGTCACTATCGTGGCAGATTCACGATCGTGACCTTTTGCATAAGGTTCTGTCACGATCATGGCAAAGTTCACCATGATCGTGGGCAAGGCTTGAACATGAATACTTCTCTTTTAATTGATGTTTGAAATAACTAATGCTAAGGTACTTTATTATAGTACATATGGACTTGATTGAGACTTAAAATGAATCTAATTTGATGTTGAATAAGTTGGTTGAATGTTTGATAAGTTGAAGTTATTAAATGATATTATAACTTAAGGAAGAGATTGTTTGATAACAAAGTATTTAAGTTTGAAATGAAGGAGTGCTAAAAGAATGAAGATGTTTAATGTAAGATTGGTTAGGACATATACTCGGGAAAGTCATTGAGCATGCATTGAACATGACATATGCATACATTTAAATGATTGAATATGTATTTGACAAACTTTGTAATGTGAATTTTGTGTGTATTGAATGATTTTAAACGCATAAGTCGAACGTTAGAATCCAGACATTGTCGGATGATCCAGGTAATAGCGTAATCTAAAGCGTACAGTGAGTAACCTAGATTTTCTCACTAGGATTGATATTTCTGTGTAACTCCCAGTTATTAAACTGTTAATGATCTGATTATGATAATTCCGGACATTAATAGTCCGAGGAGTTTGATATTTGGGAATGTATTGGGAGTGTCCTGTTTGCATATGAATATGAAAAATATCTATATACTCAACGAAAAGTTAAATGCCGGATTGAGATCTGATAAACCTGTGAATTTGACTGTGCATCATGAATAAATGGTATTGATGGCATATTTTATGATTTGATGCATCACATTGATATGCATAATCAGATAAAGATGTTGTGACCGGAGTGGTCAATCTGAAAGAGCTTAAAGCTCAGAAATGTGCACGTAGAGCCACTAGCTCTATGATTAATGAGCCCGATATCTACAATAGGTATGAGGCAGAATTTGAAATGAGCCTAATATCTACAAGGGATATAGGACAGTAATAGGCGCTTGGTCACAAAAAATAAAAATGAAAGTGAAGTCTCATATGCATATACATTTGCAAATATATGATTGTTAAAACATTTCTGAATTGTGATGATATTGAGATATATTTCTATACATTTGCTAATATGATTGACTAAGATAGATGAATAAAATATTCTGAGAAGTTTATATGAAATGTGTGGAATTCATGATGATTTGTTGAAATGAGGAATATTGTGTGTTTGGTTTATATTTGAAATGTTTGATATTCTGAATGAGTGAGCACATCAATGATGGTTCGCTCACTGAGTTCGCAAAACTCATCAAAATTGCAATGTGGATTTTTAGGTACGAGAGAGGAGACCTAGTTCTTGAGACACTCTAGAAGAACATTTTTGAAATTAAGAAATGGCTTAAAGGTCTAATCAGCTGATATCTGAGGAGTTGTAGATTGTGTTATGTAGATTTTCATTTTATGTAGATCTTTTGTAAAATGAGTAGTAAACTCTCTAAACACTTTTGATGATGTAAATATTTGCTTAATGAATGTACTACTATAGTGTAAATTATGATAGTAAATGAAATTGGAAAATTGATCTTTTCAAACTTTGTAAACTGTATGATGCCATAATAAGTGTTTACGACTGCTCTAACATACCATTGTCATAGGGTATGTTCTTGAATGTCCTTTGGATGTTCGGGTATATACTTTATGGTAGTGTGATGTTACAATTAAGCATTACCTGACAGTTCCATATACTCTACAATAAAAGGGAGTTAATGAAAGAAAGAATATAACAGTTAAGGAAATGGCCACATGACTACTTTATGATAAGAATATGTCACTTAAATTCTAGACAGAGGAAATTAACACTATTTCCTACCTCTCAAATAGGTTATCAACTAAAGATTTGAATGATATTACACCATTTGAAGCTTAGTTTGAATATAAACTAAGGATGATTAAATAGGTTATCAACTAGAGATTTGAATGATATTACACCTTGAAGCTTAATTTGAATATAAACTAAGGATGGTTCATCTAAAAATGTTTCGGAGTCTTTATTTTGTGTTAAAGTTGAAATTTTGATCCTAAGTCATTAAACTATATTTCTTATTTATAACACTTTGTCTAAAGCTTATATAATTTTTTTATCTTAAGATTTTCTAACAAATGTTATGTTAGTTGAAGTTGTAATTCAAAACTAGAAAGAATCTAAAATTGAGTTTTAAGTTGAAGAAAGAGTCTTTAAAGGAAATATTGCTGATGATGTTGATGACGTACCAATTAGAGTTACAAGACTTCTAACTAATGTCAATAATAGATGCAATGTATAGACATTAAAACCTTCTAGTTATAGTGAAGTTATAGATTCTCAAGTTTAGAGAGATGCTATAAAGGATCGTTTAAGTATGATAAGAAAATTGAAACCTAGATCTTAGTATACAAACCTAAAAATTAGAAAGTTGTTGTCATTAAATGGCATTTGAAACTAAATTGAATCCTGATGGTAGTTCTAATAAGTGTAAATCTATAATATGCCTAGTAATTGAATAGGGAGGCTTATTTTGACCAAGATTCCATTTTTTATCTCCATCTATAGATCGTATAAATTATTTGGGATATAGATGAACCAAATAAGGGTGTTGAGAGATAGAAACGAATTATAGTACCATTGGAAAAAGGGAAATCTATGGGAACATCTCTGATAAAATGGTATTATCAAGACCTTGGTGTTTATTGAATCAAAGGAGGTTCTAATTGATGTTTTGATGATAACAAAGTATAATTACTACTAATGCTTTTATTATTTTAATAAAAAGAAATATTATAACAAAATGAAGGTATAAATGCGTATCATATTGATGAATAAAAGTTAAAGTTTGCAACCGATGAAATGAAGTTCAAAACAAGAACAACAGACTATTAAAGCTCATTAAGGTCATTTCTTTTTTTATGATTATTTGTAAGCTCTCTTTGTTAATTTAATAATCCAAAAGGCTTACCATGCTTAATAATTTCATCCTACTTCAATGCATGAGTCTTTACATTCATCAAGAGACATTGAAACTTTTAATTTAAATATAAAATTATCTTGATCTTTTGAATAATTCTTGGGAACATTTTAGGAGTTTTTAATTATATTTAGATTAAAAATTTTGGTTCTGAGCATTTAAAGTTGTTAAAATCATGTTTTTGGAGTGATTAGTCGACCTACATAGATTAGTAATCGGCCAATATAGTCTAAAGTTGTTAAATTTGATGTACTGTGAGTTTATAGCAACATTAGTTAATGTATTGGTAAATCAATATGACACATTGGTCAACCAATATGTGTACTGGTCAACCAATATCTAAGAATTAGTGAATATAGTATTGTAACTGCATAATGGTCAATAAGCGCATTGCATATAACCGTTGTAACAGCTAGCTCTTAGGTCTAACACCTATTTTGGGTCCGAAAACACTATAAATAGGTTTTTCTCATTGGTTTTAGCATCAAGATGTATTTGAGTGTCTTTTACACACATTCCACATTACTTTAAATCATTTAAGCATTCATTGTCTGATCTTATGAGAGTAATCCTTTTTATGATTATCAAAGTATCTAATCAGCAATTTGAATTGTAAGATATTTTTAAGGTTTGTGATCATTGTATTAGGTTTATCTAAAATTGGTTTGGGATTCCTCTTTACCTTAAAGAAAGATTGAAAAGGAGGTTCCTCTTTGCTAAAATAAAAGATTGTATAAAGGTTATTCTTCGCCTTGAAAGTATAATTGTAGTGAAAATCTAAGATGAGTTTTAGGCGTGGAAGTAGGCAAGGATTGTTTGCTAAAGCAGTATAAATCGATTTGTGTTTCTCTTCTTTTACTCTTTACTTTATTGTTTACACTAGTGATAATTTGTAAACATTGTCTTATAAGTTAGTATATTTTAATTAAAATCTTGAATTCGCCCAATTCAACCCCCTCTTGGGTGTCATTAGGGAATAATAAGTGATGTCAGAGTAGGTCTATAGGGCTAATATTTCAAACAAAATCCTATAGTAAAGGTTATAATGGTATACCTAGGAGCATCTTTATCATCCTTTAACTCAAAACATTAGTAAATCCCCTATCTTTGACGAAAATAACTACTTTTATTTAAAATAAGAATGAAAAATTTTCTCAACGGCTTAAATTTTCAATTTTTGGAAAATTGTCTCAAGTGGTCCATACATTCCTACTAAAATTGTAGATGATGAAAAACATCTTAACTTAAAAGAGGAATGGGATCCCCAATATAAAATATTAATCTTTTTAAATAATAAAGTTGTCTATATTTTATTTTTGTGTTGGGAAGAAATAAATTCAATAAAGCATCTATGTTAGAAATGGTTTTTGAATATGAATTGTTTCAAATAAAACATGATGAAAGCATTTCTAGAATATATAGTAGATTTATTAATATTATCAATGCTCTCAAAGTTCTTACAAAGACCTACATTAACCTTAAAATGGTGAGGAAGTTGCATAGGTCATTACCAAATTTATGGGAAGCTAAAGTGACGGCTATACAAGAAGCAAAGGACCTAATAACTTTACCATTAGAGGAGCTTATTGAATCTCTTCTTGTATAAAAATGAGGCTCCAAAAGAAATAAGAAGAAACGATTCGAAGAAAAGGAATCTGGCATTCAAAGTCTCAAAGAAAGAATTAAGTGATAAGGAAGAAATATCATCTAGTGAAAGTGATAAATAAGATAATGATTTAGTCACTAAAAAAGTTAAGAAATTCTTGAAGAAGAACTCCTCAAGAAGAAAGGACTACAAAGGTGGTAAGATAAACTTAAAACGCAAACTAAATAATATTATTTACTTTGAATGTAAGAAAATTGGACACATGAAGTCTCAATGGCAAATTAGACACATGAAGTCTTAATGGCCTCTTGGACATTAAAGGCAAAGCAAATAAAATATTATTTGCTTTGAATGTAAGAAACCTGGACACATGAAGTTTCAATTCCCTCTCCTCAAAGAAAGTAAAAAATATAAAAAAATTACAAGAAAGAGAATAGGAACAAAGGAAAAATAATGCATTTAAAGCATCCACTTAGTATGAGACAAGTGACTCCAAAAGTGAACAGTCGGAAGGAGATGTAGCTCATATATGTTTCGTAGTAAAATATGATGATGAGGTATACTCTAACTCTAAATCATGTGATAATTATAATAGGGACATTAATTTGACATATGGTGAACTTGTTAAAGGTCTGTAAATTACAAGCAAAAAAAGAAAAGGATATATTCCAAGCCCAAGGAAGTTTAAAATATTTTAGACATATATAAGTAAAAATGGAAAGATAAAAAGGGAATTACATAACATCAAAGTTTCAACAAGTGTAGCCATAGAGGATAATCATGACTTAAATGCTTTAAAACATGAGAATAAAAAGTTGATTCTCTCAAAGACTCATTGTCCAAGTTCACTAAAGGAAGTGAGAAATTAGAAAATATGCTAGGAGCTTAAAAGAGTTCTAATAATAGGCATACAATTAGATAATGCTTTCAGCACTAAAAACCACTTTTATCAAAGTAAATATTTTACATAGTGAAGAACCAATGCCTAGGATGATAAATGAATATGGAGCATCCACATCTAAGCACACACACAACGCATTCACTAAGGCTCACGTAAGAGCAAACTTCATAATTTCTTGTATCATTCATAATTTAGATCAAGAATTCAATACTATTAAATAAAGAATAGGCATTACTTCTACAATAACATGTAAATCCACTCACATCCTCTTAGGCCTCAATTAAACATTAAGTGAGAAATTAGAAAATATGTTAGGAGCTTAAAATAGTTCTAATAATAGGCATGCAATTGGATATAGTCATGAGAATGCTTTCAGCACTAAAAACCACTTTTATCAAAGTAAATATTTTACATAGTGAAGAACCAATGCCTAGGATGATAAATGAATATGGAGCATCCACATCTAAACACACACACAACGCATTCACTAAGGCTCATGTAAGAGCAAACTTCATAATTTCTTGTATCATTCATAATTTACATCAAGAATTTAATACTATTAAATAAAGAATAGGCATTACTTCTACAATAACATGTAAATCCACTCACATCCTCTTATGCCTCAAAGAAACATATATCAAGCTTTTATCCATAGTAAGCATCAAACATAATCATAGGACATTTCACTACCCTAGGAGAATAATCAAAAATTTTAATGTCTAAAAGAATTTTTCTCATTATGTATATACACATAAATGCATATATGTATAATCATCATTCATATAATATAGTACATCTCTTTTATGATAAGCATAAACATGTTGATAGATTTTGTTTTCTTAAACAAAGAATGTCAGGCAAACCCTTGAAAATATGGGTTAAAAAGAAGAAGCGACCTAATAACTAAGGAACCAAGCTTATTTAGGTTCTTAAATACATTGATTACCTTTGTTTGTAAAGATATTAGAAGCAAAAACAAATGGTATGTAGTAGAAATAATGATTATTGAATTTAGTATTATTAAGGACTTTACGCATTTTGTCGAATCTAACCTTTTTTTCTCCAAAAAAGTTTAGAAGATGTTATCATAAGATATGGAGAATTTAGCCACCAAAGACCTTTCAAAAGAGACAATTATTGAACCAAGTGAGAGAGATGAGAAGGGTAAGAAGCGTCAATAGATTTTAAACTCAAGAAGAATCTTCGTTGAAATGTCTCATAAGCAACGTTCGACATGAGGTAATTATTAGTTCATAATTTAGAAATATGTGATTGCTTATTTTTATATTTGAATTTGAGCATAAATCCATAATAATAATTGTTTGGATTGAATTATGAATAAGGAGTTTGATAATTATTTTTAAAGTGTGAACCTTACTACTTAGAATTAGAGACTATCTAAAAAATAAGGATACTAAGATAGAATTTATATCAATTTTGTAATATTTTATAATTCATTAAATAAGGATAAGATTTTACTCAATTAGAAGAGAATTATATTTTTTTATGGAAATCCTACATGATAAAAATCCCTTTTCATTTTTTTAATAACTTTTTTGTGATTGAAGTCTCTTTTAAGATTTTTGATAATTCTTAATTGATATTACTATGATCCATTAAGTGTTTTGATGTTTAAATTTGAGTTTTAAAGCAATTTTTTTCTTTTCAAAATACATTAGTCGACCAATATCTCAGTGTGGTCAAACAGTGTAACCAAAAATCATATTTTTTGCCTTTTTAGTGAGTTTATTCTTTGTTTGATCACTTGTTTGATCACCTAGATTGCCACACCGGTTGACTAATATCCTTCAATGGTTGACCAATGTTCCTAATTTTGAGACTCGCAACTTTCTTAAAATTTTGCAATGAGTTTTGTCACCAACCTTAGTCAATAAATAACCAACATAGGTCGACTAATATATGTCATTGGTCGACTAGTAAAAAAAACTTTTAAATCACACCTCCACTCCTTACTTTTGGTTCTCTTTGAAACATAAATATCGATTGACTAGTCGAGGCATGCTGTCAACTAGTCCACATATTTTTAATATCTTCTTTGCCTCTTTTTTTTAATCTCATATTTTATGTTTATATCATCTAAAACCCCAAACAATTCATTATTTTCCTTGAAAAACATCATCCCCCATCTCATTAAATTGTCTTAAACTAAAATTTTGTTATTTGGGGACTTCTAATCTTTTTTTAATTAAAATGTATCTCTTTAAGTTAATGCCTTCATAGTTGAATTGTAAAATGATTATAGGTTATGTTCCTTTCAATTATATCAATACATATTTATTTATTTTTTTCAATTTTGGTATCTTGTGTACTTTTCCATGTTTCTATTTTTGAAATTTTGGAGCTTTCAAAATTATAACTTCTTTTATGAAATTATGGGTGGATATTGCAATTATGCTTTTATTTATTATAGTTCCAAATGTCAAAACATGCCTTTGGTGCTTTCAACGAATCATGTTAACTTAGAAACAATATTAAAAAAAAAATTTTCAAATTTGTCATAATTATAGATGCCTCTATCAAAATTGATTTTTTTTACTCTTCACATATTCAATATCACTCACTGGTGAGAAAGTTTGGCAATTGTGATCAAATTCATCTTTTTTCACTGAGTTAGCTTTACACATCTCTCTTTATATTAGGTACTGTCAGTCAATAGTTTGGTTTATGATTCCAAAAAAGGGGGATAAAGTTTGGTTACATTAGATTTAAGAGGAGTTATTACTTTTGGAGGGAGTTATTGTTTTATTGTTTTCGTACTTCTTATACTTTATATAATATCCTTGAGTAAATTTATGTTATATTTATGTATAAATATTTCTTTGATTTTAAATATCTCTTTTGTTCTTGCTATTGAATTATGCTCTTCATGTTAGATTATATTTTATACATGAATTAAGAGAGGGCTAATCATTATCTTAATATTTATTTATGTGCTTAATTTTATTATTATTGTTCTCTAATATCACAATTGTTTTGTCATCATTAAGTTATTGTTCTAATTGATGTTTTAACGATAACAAAACATAATTACTACTACTATGTTTATTATTTTGATGAAAAGCAAAACAAAATGAAGCAATAAATTCAAGAAGATATTGTACAAAGCTTACAAAGAGAAGTTAAAGTTTTCAACCAATGACATAAAGATTAAAACAAGAACAAAAGAAGATGAAGGCTCGTTTAAGTTCATTTCACATTTTGTGTTACTATTTGTAAACTTGTTTTGTTAATTTGACGATCTAAAAGGCTCACCATGTATAATCATTTCATCTTACTTTGTTGTATAAATATTTACATTCATTAAAATGCACTGAAGCTTTTGATTTTAATATAAAATCCTCTTGATCTTTCAAATAATCTTTTGTAAAGTGTTTTAACCATATTTTATTAGATAAATTGGTTTTGAGCTTAAAATTGTTAAAATCATGTTTTTGGGGTGATCTATCAACCAATATGGGTTAGTAGTTGACCAATATAGCTAAACTTGAAATTTTTGATATACCGTGAGTTTGTAGCAATATTAGTTGATGCAATATGTGTAATGGTCAACCAATGCCCAAAGGCTAGTGAATTTGGTACTATAAATGCATACTAGTCAACTAGTGCATTGTTTATAGCTATTGTAACAACTAATTTTTGGCCCTAATGCCTATCTTGGGTCCCGAAAAACTATAAATAGGTGTTTATCATTGGTTGTAGCTTTAAGAAACATTTGAGTGTCTTTTACACATATTTCAAAATATTTTCAATCATTTGAGCATTCATTACGTATTTTAAGTGTGTGAGCCCTTTTGTGATTATCAAAGTATCCAAGTGAATAATTTTAAGTTGTAAGCTATTTTTAGGTTTATGATCATTGTATTGGATTCATCTAAACATGGTTTGGGATTCTCTTTATCTTAAAGAAAGATTGAAAAGGAGGTTCTTATTTACTAAAATAAATGACTTATAATGGTTATTCTTCGCCTTGAAAGAGCCATTTTGTGATTATCAAAGTATCCAAGTAAATAATTTCGAGTTGTAAGCTATTTTTGGGTTAATAATCATTGTATTTGATTTATCTAAAAGTGGTTAGGGATTTCTCTTTACCTTAAAGAAAGATTGAAAAAGAGGTTCTTGTTTACGAAAATAAATGATTGTATAATGGTTATTCTTCTCCTTGAAAGAAGAATTATAATGAAAATTCAAGATGAGTCTTAAGAGTGGATGCAGGCAAGGATTGCCTGCCAAACCATTATAAATTAGTATGTGTTTCTCTTCCTTTACTCTCTTTACTTTATTGTTTACAGCCATAACTAAATTCATTTACTTTTATTTCATTCTTCCATTTATGATCATTTGTAGACATTGTTTTACAAGATAGTTTATTTTAATTAAAATATTGAAATCACCCCCTCTTAGGTGCCATTAGGGAATAACAATGTTGATTATATTAACACATTTTCTCCATTTTCCAGTTTGGACACAATGGGGATCTTACTTGCTCCAACTAAACAATTAGGACGGTTCATATACCAATTAGATGTGAAATTTGTCCTTCTTAATGGTTTATTGAAAGAAGAGACATATATTCAATAACCAAAAGTTATTGAAGTTGGGAATGGTAGTGAAAAAGTGTTCTTACACTACAACAAAGGAAGCATTTCCTAACGTTTTTTTGTGAAGAAAAAATATTAGTCACAAAAAGACAACCTTTTGCGATGAAACATATCGTTCGTCACTAAATGTACAGTTTTAGTGATGAAACCAAAAGGCATCTCGCCCAAGGGAAAACCTTTAGCGACGTTCACATAAAATCAATGTACAATCGAGACCATTGGGTGACAATTTACAGTATTCATTACCAAACAGTGCAATCGCGATGTAATCTGTAAACGTCACCATAACTTTACAAACAATTTGCGATGATGTTCGTAAATGGTCACTAAATGTTATGTATTTTGCGACGATATTAACAAACGTCACCAAAAGGTCAATATTTGGTGACGAAATTGATAATTCGTCGTAAAACATTATACATTCAGTGACGACTACTTTTAATCGTTGCTAAATATCAAACATTCAGAGACGATATTTCAAAATCATCACCAAATGTTTCACATTTAACGACGAATTTTTGGAAACGTCGCTGAATGTTTACATTAGTGATGATTTCTAAAAATCGTCACTAAATGATTGAAATTTTTATAAATTATTAAACTAACATTTTTATAATCTATGATAGTTAAGACATGTTTTATTGAGGATTTGTTTTGAATATTTACAATGTGTTATTTGGAATAAAAAACTTACAACATATTGTTAAGACTTAAAATAGTAGTATTAATTGATCATTAGTATTTACTAACATTGCAAAATTTGTAATGAAAATTTTAGTTTCGACAGCTCCTTTGTTTTGTCTCCACCGAAAACACCATCTTCCTTCTTACTCATCCATCACTTAAACACTTAACTTCTGCATTTTACCCACGTTACACCTTACAAAGAAAACATTCCAGTACATATTTTGTTCTGTTTCTCTCTATTTTTGTCTTTTCTCTATCCACCGAAATCTCTTCTAACCCCTCTCAACTGCTGAAATTTTTCTGAAGCAATTAAGTGATGCTTAAAGTTGTATAGGTAGTGTAAATGATATTAAGATGAGGTTTTAATGTTTTTAAATTGGATGCATGCGTGAGTGGTGTATGTTTCCATGTTTATGGATTGATGCATGCATAAATGGTGTGGATGCATGTGTGGGTGGTGAAGGAAGAAGCAAATTCGGTGATATGATTAACAAGATGAAGGATTTTAGCAATGAAGTGAGTTGGAGCATGTTATATGTAGTGTTTTTACTGAACATACATCTATATTTTGGACATAACTTGATCTGTGAATATCTAAATTTGATGGATTTTGATTTAGAGTATACTAGAGACATATGGCTACATTTTTCATGAAGGAATCGAATTTGAAATCTATCCTTAAGAGTCTTAAATTTTGGCTTGAAGTTGAGAATTGTGTTCTATTGAAGTATGAAAACAGTCTGTAGATTTTTTATTATAACTTGCATCATACTATACCAAAATGGATGAAATTGATTTCATTAGACACTTAATACATTGTAGAACATTTGAATAGGAGAAGGTGTTGTCTAAATAACTCACTGTCTAGGTCAGAATGGTTATACAAATTTAACCCGAAATTTGCTTAAGAAAATCTGGAAAAAAAATTGCAGAACATGTGATATGGAAAAATATGGATTAGGTATTGTTTTAGGGTTTATGAACAATCATCAATTTTTAAACTATTCATTGATGTTACTGAACTAAAACTGAAGTAAAAATGAATAGGTCATCAACTGTAAATGATAGAATTTGAATAATAAAGTGTTTGATAAAATGGAGATCATGTTATGGAAAAGGATAGGTTTCATAAATGATATTATTTAGTTGAAGAAGTTTAATCAATTGATTAGAGTTTGATAATTTCATGAAAAACATTGGTATGTGAATGAGTATGGAATGATGTTGTGTTTGTGGTACAGTAATCTAGAAAATTGGAGTGAACTTGATGTTAAAATGTATGTGAGTTTTGGATAAACAGAAGAAAGGAGGAAGAAAAACTCAGCAGGGCAAAGTCGTGATCGTGCACATGCACAATCGCGACCCGAGAAGCTATATCAAAGGGTGTTGTTTGTTTGGATGTTTTTTAACCTAATTCAAGTAAGGATATTACCATATGAGGTATGTAGGTTTAAATGATTTATTAAATGAATTTAATTGATGTTGAATGAAAGGATTAAAGTGAAAAAAAGGGTATTAAGGAATAAAAGAATATTCTGAAGGTGTTGTAAATTTTTTACAAAGAGTATTAAAGAAACATACCTAAGAAATTATCATTGAACATGCATGATATATAATACATTCATAAATGTATTTATGACTGATTATTCTTATGAAAATGCACATAAGTGACATATAAATGTATATAACTGCATATAGAAGAGCAAGTCGAGCCACAGCTAACTGACAATGATATAATTATTTTTTTAGATTCCAAGTAACATGAGAGTCGGTAAAGGTAAA
>JANQAP020000151.1:1611323-1642395 GCA_026874005.2 Erythroxylum coriaceum
TTCCTCCCTCGTGGGACGCGCGTCCAGATGTCACGTAGGACGTCGGGCCCGTGACTCGCCAGGGAGGGGTTCCAGCAATAAGCGTATCTTCGTGCCTCTCTTCCTTCGTCTCCTTCCTCAATTGCCTGATCTCTATCTAGGTCTCTCTCAGATTTTCGGCAGAATCTCTCTTTTACGCAGCTCTCACAGCTCTCTAATGTTTACTTGTGGATGGTAGGTATTGTTTTATTTATTCTGTAGAAGCCCTAGGTCAAACTCGGTGTCGAAACGATTTGAAAAATCACTCAAATTTTGAGTTTTCGTGTCAGCCCGACAAAGGGCACGATCGTGGCCTTGCCTGCCAAGATCGTGTTTGACATTTTTTCCTTTCTATCATGATCATGGCCTGAAGTGCATGATCGTGGCCTAACTTGACGCTCTTTGTCACGATCGTGGCTCCTGATGCATGATCGTGGCCTAGCTGCCTCTGATGCACACTCATAAATGCACAAAAGACTAACCCATAAAAAGATTTAAACACAAAAACTAATCTAATTAAACCATAAATGCACACTCAACACTCAATTTAACACAAAATACATAAAAAATTAAACCTTAAAATATGATATAAAACGCTACTATCATGTCTCATATCCTTTATGGATACTGGGCTCATTGTTATCTAAGCCTGTGGCTCTTTGTGTACAATCCTGAGCTTAATGCTCTTTCTCACGTTGGTGACTCTGGTCACAACTCCTTTACCTAATCATGCATATCAATGAGATGCATAAATTCATATGTCATGCTTTTAGTACTTTTTATTCAATACACTCATGTCATATATCAATTTCATTAGAGTTAAAACTGACATTCATCATTCAGTTATTCACACATTTCATATTGCACATTCAATTCAAACAGTAGTAAATATATTATGTACATATATATGAGTAACCTA
Organism: Erythroxylum coriaceum; assembly: GCA_026874005.2. NCBI lineage: Eukaryota > Viridiplantae > Streptophyta > Magnoliopsida > Malpighiales > Erythroxylaceae > Erythroxylum > Erythroxylum coriaceum. Next base: position 1,612,261 of record JANQAP020000151.1, read on the forward strand.
AATGTGTACATAAGTTTACACATTTAGGTTAACTTATGTATGCTCTAGAATAATTATTGCCCTGATGATCCGGCAATGTCTAGATGTTGGCGATCAACTTGTGCGTCTATAGTCAAGCAATACACACATAGCTCACAATCACTAATTCGTTCAATCATATGAATATACAATCATACATATGTATATGTGTCATGTTTAATGCATGCTCAATTGACCTTTCTAGGTATGTATTCTTCTTTACAAGTCTTGACTGTTCAATTATTATAGCTTGTGTATTACCACTTTGCATTCAGGTTTATACCTTGAGGAAGTTTGATTACTCTAAATTCATCAATCATACATTCATCAACCTTTTCTAGCAATATACATTCACACAAATTTCCAATTCGCATTCATTCATACCTTATTCACCTTACTCATATAATTTGGATTATATTTGCATTCATAAGAACATCTTTATTCCTTTAAAAACTCAAAATTTCCAAATTTAAATACATTGATATCAAGACAATCCATTTCTTAAGTAATGACGTCAATTAACAACCTAAACTTTTTGAGCCCTTATTCATGTAATCAAGCAACAATTTAGGTTCATTTAAAGCCTTAATCAAGTCCAGATACACCAATGTAGAGTGACTTATCTTTATTTGGTTTAACAATTTCACAAAACCAAAATTATCATTTCAAAGCTTTGGCCACGATTGTGGGATGTGTGCCCTGAAGTGCACTATACAATTTCCCTCAATTCTCCATGAATTTCATCTACTTAGGATCATCATTAACACTTCAAATTTTCTAAAATTTAGACTCTCAAAAGCTACTTCAATTCACGTTAATATAGCTTTCATCTTGGTTATATTAAAGCTTTCTAAATTCTATTCATTTATATCAGTAACAATCATTCCTACACATACACTAACATCCCCAATTTTTTTTCCAGATTCAAAAGAAAACTCTTTCATATCAAATTCAAAACACCTTTATAATAGTCTATTAATTATACCTGAAGTATACCTTAATTATATTTCAATTCCTCATCAAATTCATCTCCAATTCTAACTCAAAATCTTTCATTTGGCATCTCATAAACTATTTTCTTTCATATATGCAAAAATAAAACAGAAACTATCATTCATGCATCATTTTCCAACACTTATTTAACACAAATATCACAATCAATCCATCCCCAATTTAGTCATCATTAAGTTCGATTAACATATATCATAAAAGATCAGTATTTTACTTACTTAATCAGCTCAATTGCCTTCTTAATTATCAAGTCTACTTTGAGTTATAAACATGCAAGATCATCCAAGTACAAAGTGGGAGTAGAATGGGTTTTTAGTGAAGATAAAAAGATAGTAGCAAGGACAACAATGATCTGGTTCTATAACTATCTTTATGAAGGGTAAAAGCATGAATTTTGGTGTGGTAATTGAACACAAATGTAGGCAAAACACATAGGTGTGAGGGTGTGTGTGTTTTGATGGTGAGAGGAAAGGAGAAGAAAGCATGCAACAAAAACTTTAGGAAAGATGAGTGACTCTGCATTTGCTTATGCCTTTTGGTGCAAGGTGTCCTTATTTTAAAAGGACACATGTCATCTAAGGGGATAAGCTAAATGTCCTCTTATGGAGCTATGAAATGTCACCAATATCTTAGGCCATTAATCAGTCAATCACTACTACCATTAGTCATTTAATTTTCTATGCCAAATGTCACTCATTTTATAGGCTTAGTCATCCTAATTTTCCGTATATCAACTTATCTTACCACTTGACATTTTTCGTAGACTAAACGTACATAATAATTCATCAATTTCCCAATTGTAACAATTAGCTCCAAAATACTAGTTATAATCCATCAAACTAAAATTCAAGACATAAACAATACACATTCATATCATAATCATTTTAAACCTTTCATATCCCGGAATATGTCAATTGAGTGCACATACAATCTTTGCAATGTTTTCCAAATCAATATTCATGTGTGTATATATACTCATGTTATATATGTGAATGAAATGCACCTCATTAATTCTAAAATGATATGACTCAAAAGTATAACATTCTAACCCTCAATAAGTTTGGGAAACTGGCTATTACAATTCTCCCCCTTAAAAAATTTGGTCCCCAAATTCTTACCTGATTAACCAAATAGATAGGGGTACTATTTCCTCATGTTTTCCTCACTCCCATATAGCCTCTTCTCTTAAATGATTCCTCCAAAGGACTTTATCCAATGAGATTACTTGTTTTCTTAATTACTTAGTTTAATAGCCAAATATTTTGGTCGATTCCTCTATATAACTTAAATTAGTTACAATCTCAACTTCTTGTGTCAGTAATACATATGTTGGATTTGATCGATACCTTCTGAGCATACTAACATAAAACATATTGTGAATTTAAGACATCCCGAGTGGTAATGCTAATTTATAAGCTAATCGTCCTACTCTCTCAGTAATCTCATAAGGACCAATGTATCTAGGGCTCAACTTTCCCATTTTACGAAACCTTAGCACTCCTCGCCAAGGTGACACTCTAAAAAACACCTTATCTCCAAATTGATACTCCATATCCATCTGGTGCTAATCTGTATAACTTTTTTATCTATCTTGAGCTGCCTTAATCCTACTACGGATCAATTTTACCTTATCAACGGTATCTTGAATCAACTATGGGCTTCAACAATCCTTAGGCCCTCTTCATCCTAATACAAAGGCGATTGAAACTTTCTGACATATAATGCCTTATATGGAGACATACCAATACTACCATGATAATGATTATTGTTTGCAAATTTAATGAGAGCTATATATTCATCCCATGCTCCTTGAAACTTAAAAACACAAGCTCTAAGCATATCCTTAACAATCTAAATAGTCCTTTCACTCTGTCTATCTTTCTGAGGTGAAATGTTATACTAAAGTTCAACTTTATACCCACTACTGACTGTAAATTGCCCCAAAATCAAGAACTAAATTTGGGATCTCGGTTTGATACAATAGATACTGGAACTCCATATACCCTCATGATATCATTAACATATCTCCGAGCTAACTAATCCAATGTGTTATTTTCTCTAATAAGTAAGAAATTAACTGATTTAGTTAATTTGTCAACAATAACCCATATAGCATCATGTTGTCTCAAAGTTCTCGGTAGGCTTGTAATAAAATCTGTTGTAATCCTTTCCCACTTCCACTCTAGAATAGGTAATGACTGTAATTTCCCAACTAGAGCTTGATTCTCTGCCTTAATCTGTTGATATGTCAAACACCTCGTAACATACTCGAATTCTGTTTTAACTTCTTTACAATCTTCATTAGTTTAGGTCTTTACTTTGAGCTTTCCTCATTCTTTCAAGCAATATTGATCGAAGATTCAAAGTAGCTAACAATGCTTCATTATATCCAAAACGTAGCTCAACATTTAGGTCTCTCAGTTGAATTAGGTTTAGTAACCTTGATGTTTGAATTTGTGCCATACTACTATTAGATTTCTTATTTAATACATCAGCTATAACATTAGCTTTATCTAGATGGTATTCAATCGTGTAATCATATTCCTTAAGCAACTCAATCCACCTCCTTTATCTCATATTTAGTTATTTTTGACTCAACAAATATCTTAAACTTCAATGATTTATAAATATATGAAACGTCTCAGCATATAAATAATATCTTCAAATTTTCAAAGCAAACACCACTGCAGTAAACTCTAAATCATGAACTAGGTAGTTAAACTTATGAGACCTTAACTATCGCGAAGCATAAGCAATCACTTTACCATACAGAATCAAAACACATCCTAATCCTTAGTGTGAAACATCACTATATATAATATATCCTCCAAATCCATATGGTATAGCTAATACTTCCATAGTTAATCGATGTTTCAACTCCTCAAAGCTCTTTTGACACTCATCAATCCATCAAAAAGGTACATTCTTTCTCAGAAGCTTTATCAAGGGGGCTGAGATCAATGAAAACCCTAGACAAATGTCCTATAATAACCTACTAACCCAAGAAAACTCCGAATCTCATACACATTTTTGGGTGCTTCCCGCTTTATCACTGCCTCAACTTTCTTTAAGTCTACCTATATGCCCTGTCCAAATACTATGTGACCTAAGAACACCACTTGATGAAGCCAAAATTTACACTTACTAAACTTGGCGTACAATTGCTTCTCTCTCATTATCTGTAAAACCAACCTCAAATGCTTAGAATATTCCTCTCTACTCCTCGAGTACACCCAAATATCATCTACGAATACAATCATAAAATGATCTAAGTAAGGTTGGAATACTTTATTCATTAATTCCATAAAGGCTGCTGGAGCGTTCGTCAATCCAAAAGGCATCACTAAAAACTCAAAGTGTCCATATTGGTTCTAAATGCACTTTTTAGTACATCAACTTCTGTTTTTTTCAATTGATAATACCTTGACCTCAAATCTATTTTAGTAAACACCTGAGCTCCCTATAACTGATTGAGTAAATCATCTATTCTCAATAAGAGATACTTATTCTACACTGTCACTTGATTAAATTGCCTATAATCAATGCATAATCTTAAGGTTCCATTCTTCTTCTTCACAAATAAAACTAGAGCTCCCCAAGGTGACACACTAGGCCTAATAAAGCCCTTATCCAACAACTCATGCAAATAAGTCTTAAGTTCCTTAAGTTTCGCAGGTGCCATCCTATACAGAGGAATAGATATAGGAGCAATACCTAAAATTAAGTCAATAGTGAACTTCGTTTCCCTATCTGGGGGTAATTCTGGTAATTCAGTGGGAAATACATCTAGGAAATACCTAACAATAGGAATATCCTGAATTGTCTGCTTAATTTTGTTGTCGATCATATAGGCTAAATAAGCCTCACATCCAGTTTTTAATTAGCCTAAGGGTACTCATTTATGAAATCAATATGGCTAGCACTGCTTGACTAACTCCTTGAAATATAACCCTTAGTTGATTAGGAGATTCAAGAATAACTTCTTTAGTATAACAATTCATCACAGCCCTATGAGTAGTAAGCTAATCCATACCCAAAATGAGGTTTATCTCTTTCAACTATTATTAAGTCAGCTTTCAACTCTGCCTGATAAACCCGAATCATGCACCTTTTAAACACTTCCCCAATCACTATAGGATTACCTACCTTTGTACTCACCTCTATGCCACATTTCAACATCTCTCTCTTATAATCCAATTTAGATGCCAGATGTGGTGTGATAAATGAATGCATAGATCCTAGATCTAACAATGCAAATGCCTCAAATTGAAAGACATGTAACACACCTGTAGTAACTTCTGGGAAATTTTGTGCCTCCTACCTCATAATAGCAAAGATCCTGGCCTAAGGTTGTGGTTGGTTACTCTGTACCTCCTCAATCCTAACACTAGGACCTGTTGAACTGTTTTACCCCTACCTCTACCCCTCTGTCTTGCTCCACTGGCTCTGCCCTGCTGGACAATCATTTCAGTCACTGATCCTCCTTTCACTCCAGACTATGTTCCCAATATCGCAGGTCAATCTCTAATCTGATGCTCAAAAGAGCCACAACGCAAGCAAACTCTTGATATCTTCCAACATTCTCCACCATGTTTCTTTCCACAATGCTCACAACTAGGAATCTATTATGTTTGCCCTCCATATGTCTGTCCTCCAGACGTATAACCTCTACCACTACTAGTAGGAACAAAACCACCTCTTAGTCTAAACCATGACTGCCTCGATCTAGCTTATGATCATGATGATCTATTCTTGCATTTACTAAATCTTCTTCCAGAATTAGCATGAAACTTACCATGCCTCTTAATTCTAAACTCTTGCCTATACTCTCCTTGTTCATCCTTCAATAACTACTTAATCTGAATCGAAGCAGCCCTCAACTCAGTGAAACTATTCAAATTAGTAATAGCCAACCTCGTCTTGATTTCCATATTTAGTCTATCCTCAAACTACCTACACTTATCTTCCTCAATTAGAATTAGAGCAGTAGCATATCTCATTTATTCATTAAACCACACCTCATACTCGGCTATAGTGAGATTTCCCTGTTTCAAATCAAGAAAGTCTTTAATCTTCCTATCCAAATAGATATTAGGCATACAATTCTCCTTGAAGACCTTCAAAAAGTCTCCCCACATTAGTTTACAAGGTCGGGTAGAACTACCTGGAATAGTCTTCCACCACTTATAAGTCAGACCTTGTAGTAACAAGACTGCATAGCCGAACCTTTCATCAGACTCATAGTCCATCTGATCAAACACTCTTTCTGTTCTTTCCAACCAACCTTTTACCTCAGTAGGGTCTGTACTTCCATAGAAACCTACAGCCCCTTGCTTCCTAAGTTTATCATACCTCCTTTCTCTCCTCTCAGGAATTCTCTGAGGTATTTGGTCAGACTGGGGTATTGGGGACTCCCTATTGGCTCCAATAAACTTAAGATCAGCTGATTCTGCTACTCAATTTCCTATAGTAGATGACCTATAACAAATAATAATTATGATCACTTTACGAGTCTCTCACTAGTTATCATATTTAAATGCTTATATATGTCCCTAAGGATGCCAACCCATGCTCTAATACCAAATTGTAACATACCACTGTTGATTGATTTTCTAAAACAATCTACTAGTTTTACTCTAAAAAACTATAAATATATAGGTCGTGACTTGTAGTTAAAAAGCATATATTGATCCCATAGGGATTGATGCTTAGGCACCACTTAATTAAGATCAATCTTTGTTTAAGAAATGAAATTGTTTAATGAAAATATTATAAAAAAAGAAATTAAAATTAAATAACCAACAATGAACAATTGATAACACTAAATGCAAAAAATTGGAATTCAAGGTTCTAACGACTAGAGATCACTTTTTTCCTATCTTATCTCCCTCTTATTTTATTAATCGAATTGTGTCTCGCCTAAGATGTCCAATTATATTAACTACCCTCTCTTAAGGTGTAATTAATTATCCCTAATCAAATTAAATGAAATTGATCAAGCAATCTCTCAATCTACCCAATCACTCCACCAATTTAACTAGTTATTAAGTTATCCTATGGGTGATCAATTAAACTATCCAAGATCTCTCTTTTAACTAATCAATTAATGTGAATGTAAGTATATAAAATGCCAACTCTCATCGTATGATCCTACATAGATTACCTTACTCAATCTCTCAATTTATTACAAGGTATAAATATAATCAACATTCATCAAAGACATCTTTCATTTAAATCAATAAAATAGGAGTTTAACAAGATAGTTCAAAAGTAATCCCTAAAAACAAATTAGCCACTCATGGTGTCTATAACATCACCAACATTCAAATATTCCATCTTACAATGACTAGAAGAGATAAAAATGACAGAAAATTAAGTAAAGAAAACTCCTTCTCTTTTTTGCCAAATTCTAGAAATTCTGGTGTTGATGTTCTACCTTCCTAATTGTCATTGATGATCCTTGATTCTCTACCTTCCTCAGGACTCTAAATCTGGATTTTTCACTCGAGGAGGCTCTTTTACAAAAGTGTATCACGTCCTCTCTCTTCCATAGGAGTTTAATATCTTATATAGTCAAGAAAACCTAAAGTTTATTTGAACCCTGCATATGTTCTTAGATAAAGCATCCCACGATCGTGGGAATTGGCATGATTCCCACGATTGTGGGATCTTACAACAGAATGCTTCCTTTTCTCTTCTCCTCTTTAGTCTCTAACTCAATCTCCAAGTTGCTCAATCTTCTTTCCTACAAAAAAATGATCAATTCTTACCTTAAATTAACATCAAACATAAAAGAACAATAATGAAGGTCAAACTAAACGAAAACATATAAAATGAATCCTAAAATACAACATTGATAAACTATTATGCAAGAAATACATGCCAAATACTTAGAAAAACATATACTAATGCATAACTATCAACTTCCCCACACTTAAATCCTTTCTTGTCCTCAAGAAAAATAAATACAACTAATCAATTCCATCATTTCATTTTCACAAAGATCGAAGCATACAATCCTTTAAATTTTAGCTAACTCAAATATCAAGTTACTAAACATGTCATGACTGCTTTTTCATTAGTGTACATAAGCAAACTCAACAATTGGAACCATTACTCGAAGATAAGTATAGATGCAGAATGAATCTTCCTCACGATTTCAATCATTTCTCTCAAGTGTTAATGGTTAGTGTTTTGCTCAAACTTTTTATAGGAAACTACACTACCGTACTCTTGCTAATACACCAATTCTCCTCTACAATGATTGCATGCATAAATAGATCAAAAGGACTTGTTTGGAGTTGCAATATGGTAAGGGTTAAGGTGGGTAAAGAGGGTAAAGGCTTAATCATAAGCCTTCGTAAAGTAAAAAGCTGGCAAAAGGGATAACAAAGCTTAACTTCGATATACACAAGTGTAATTATGATACTACTTTACACTTATTGATGCTACTCAAGTGTTCTTCCTTTTTCTTTTCTTTTCATTTCATTTTTTTTCTTTTTCATTTTTTCTTTTTATATGGAAGAACTATAACTAAAACTGCAACTAAGTACAATGTGATTCGAAAGTAGAAGTATCCTCAACTCTTCTTAGTAAAAATTTTCACAACGATCCCAACTAATTCATTACTTAACACTCTAATAAGCTTGTGAATGGGTAGGTTAATGGGGTTTCAGGTTTTAAAATTTTTGGATATTTTCAAGAAACAAAATGGTTAAGGCTCAACGGGGGTAGAAGGGATAATAAAAGGGTAGGTAATTTAAGCCAAGGTTTAACACAAAAAGGGCCTTAATCATCTCTATTAAGCATGTATCCATTAGACTCAAACCGATTCAAAGTAAGTTCTGAAGGTAATAACCTAAGGAAGCATCACACAATAAAGAAATGGAATGACTATAGACGGAGTCAAATAGGCACAATCCTCATGTTGGCTCAAATGAAAATTCATTATGCATCTCTACACTATATCATTGCTCAAATGTCAAATTATGAGTAACCCTATGTAACTAACTACTTTTCATCACTCAATGTGGTTCACCTTCTACTTCAGTAGCCTAATCTAAGTTCAAGCATGCATTCAATCTAATTCCAACTAGCATGACAGAATCGCATGGCAATACCAATCAAAATGATTCAAATACAGTTCCTTTGCTTAACACAAAACAATATGATATGCCTAAACATACATCATATTTAACAAAATGTAAACAGTGATTAACACGATGCAATTGACAACGCAAGTGCCACCTCCCCACACTTAAAGAACACATTGCCCTCAATGTGACAAGGCAACCATAAAATAAAGAGAATGACATCAAACCAAACAAGAATGATAGAAAACCAAACAAAAGAAATTAAACCAAACAAAATATATGAAACCAAACGAAAAAACATAAAACCAAACAAAAGACATAAAATCAAACAAAAGAAATCAAACCAAACAAAAATGACAACAACTCAAACAAAAGACAACAAACAAAAAAAAAGACATGAAACCAAGCAAAAGTCATAAAACCAAACAAAAGAAATAGACACAATTTAAAAGTTTAGGGTAAGAAAAGTTTATGGAGATTGTGGTGGTGACGGTGTTAGCGAAGGAGCTTCAAAATTATTCCTACGAAAGAACTTGAGGAATTTCTTCTTCAAGTATCACTGCTTCTTATGAACTTGCCTCATTGCCGAGCTCATTAATTTGCAATGTCATTTGCTAATGATTGGAGGCCATCTGGTTGAGGATTTCTTGAAATCTGTCGACCTCTACTAGTGCAGTTGGTTCCTCTTCCACTGCTTCTTCTTTTAGCTTTGGGACTGTTTAGGATGTGAATGGTCAGGAAACGGCTATATCCTTGCCATTCCTATTCTTCACTATAGTATGAGTCTGAGGATTTCGGAGTTTCATAGAGTGGAGCTCCAAAATTTCAGAGCACCTCAGATAAGATATGTCAAACATATCGTATTAAGAGGTAAGTACACTATCCACATTATAGTTGTAAAACAAAGCTAAAGCAGTAACAATATGAGACATGCCAAAATAAGAGCTCCTCTTAATCATAATACTCACTATTGATCGAAAAATCCTATAAGGTGTATTGATTTTTATTTTTCGATCCATACACCAAAGGAAGAAAAGTTCTTTGGCCAAGCATTTATTACTTTCATTTTTATTGAACACCATTAAGCATATAAATTTATGCAAAAGTAACTGCTCAGTGCTTCAGATTAAAGTGTTTGGTGCACTTTGAGAGTCAAAATTTGCTTCACCTATTAGAGTTTTTTAGTAATTATCCACATCAAAGTCATCGTGATCATCTAAAATTTTTGTGTTTGACAAATAAAAAATTGCACGAATGACATGATAATCAAGTTTATGAACATTGCCAACTAACCTAAACTAGAATAAATCTATTTTATCATTATAGTGTACTGTGGTGAAAAACTCAATAGTCATCATAGGGTAAATAGGCACATCATAACGAATCAACCTATTCCAACCTATGTTCACAACTAATCGCTCAACATTTCGTCTCACTCTTATGGTTTTTAGTAATTCAAAATCAAAGTATCGAGGAGTGATTAATTTCCTATCTCTAAAATCTCATAAATGCATACCTTCATCCTCTAAATAAATAGGGAATGGGGCATGAAAAGTTGTTGCCAAATCGGGTTTACTTTCATTGGAGACTTGAATTTGCAATTCGTCGGTCAGTTTCCAACCTACCATCTTCTTTGGAGCCATTGAAAGATGAAAATCTCCAAAAGTAAGAGAAATAGAGATGAATTCATTTTTTAGAGAGAGAGAGAACAAATCTCACAAAATCCTTGTATTTTTGAATGATTAATGTATAAGAAGGGCAAAGGATTGAAGGATTTATGAAAGGAGATGAAGAAAATACCAAGAATTTAGTGGAAGATGAAGGATTTAGAGAATGGGAGAGTGTATTTCGTAGGATAGAGAGAGATGTAAAAATTTGAAGAGTAAATGAAAGAAGAAGAGGGGAGGGAATTTTAAATTTTTCCTCAGATGGGATTCTCATGATCATTGGAATAACCTCCATTCCCACAATCATGGGATTACTCTCTAGAAACTTATCAATTCCCAAGAACATGGGTTGGTACGATTTCCTTGCTTCTAAACCTTCTTCTAAGCCTAGCATGCATTCTTAATGTTCCTGTAACCTACAAACACCTCAAAATAATATTCCAAATAAGAAATTCGAAGAGAAAACAAGTTAAAATTCAAATAAACATCAATCAAACTCAAATCAAAGCTAATTATAACTCAATGAATCAAACAAAAAATTTGACATGAATAATCAAAAGAAAGATAAACATGCTAAGTTAAGGTCATCAGCTTGATCATTCCTTATACATTCATGAAAGAGTAGAAGAAAAGGAAGAGACAATTCCTTTTCTTGTGGATATATCCCTCCATAATATGGCTTGCAACGATGTCCATTGACCTTGAATATTTCTCCCTTGTCATTTTCCAACTCCAAACCTCTATGGGGAAACACTTGAAAATCTTGAAGGGTCCACTCCATCTTGACTTGAGCTTTCTGGGAAATATCTGAAGTCTTGAATTGAAACAAATTACTAAGTCTCCACTCTTAAATTCCTTCTTCTTGATGTGGCCATCTTGCTACTTCTTAGCCCTTTCTTTGTATAGCTTAGCATTTTCATAAGCATTATATCTTAATTCTTCCAACTCATCAAGGCATAACAATATCTTTTCTCCTACTAGCTTCCAATCCATGTTCAATTTCCTGATTTCCCAATAGGCTCTATGCTCTAACTCCAATGGTAAATGGCCTATGGGAGTTTTGAAAGCTATCCTATAAGCCCACAGTGCATCATCTAGCTTCAAAGCCTAATCTTTCCTTGACGTGCTCACCGTCTTGTCTAAATCTTTTTCAACTCTCTATTCTCCACCTCCACTTGACCACTAGTTTAGGGGTTATATGGGGTAGCCACTTTATGCTAAACATTATATCTTCTCAGAAGGGTCTCAATTGATTTGTTGGAAAAATGACTCCCCCCATCACTTATAATCGCTCTAGGCACCCAAATCTAGTAAAAATCTTCTAAATAAACTTTTGAACTACCTTGCCATCACTAGTTGTAGTGGCAACTGCCTTAACTCATCTAGAAATATAATCAACCTTACCTGTAGAGGATGGGAATCGCCTCATAAAGTCCAAGCACTATACGTCAAATATCTCCACTTCTACTATATTTGAAAGCAGCATCTCATTCCTCTTTATGTTACCCATTCTTTGATATCTATCGCACTTAAGCACAAAATCTCGGCACCTTTAAATAAGGTTGAATAATAGAATCTACACTCTAAGATTAGTGCAACAGTCTTGTTAGCTCCATAATGCTCTGTATAAAGTGAGCTATGACATTGCATTAAAATTTTAGGCATTTCATCTTTGGGGACACACCTACGAATCAAACTATTAGCACAGATCTTATAAAGTACAGGTTCATCCCGAATATAACGAGAGCATTGAAATAGAAAATGCTTCCTTTGTTGATATGAAAAATCAGAAAGAAGAATACCACCTGAAAGATAGTTTGTAATATCTACAAACCAAGGAAGGAAAGGATTATCTACCATCATTAAGGATACGTCAGGAAAGATTTCCTCAATTTCATCTTCCTCTTCATGATGTCCTCCTTCAAGTCTTGATAAGTGGTCATCTATGACATTTTCTACTCCCCTTTTCTCTTTAATATCAATATTGAACTCTTAGAGCAGAAGTACCCACTGGATGAGCCTAGCCTTGGCATCCTTCTTCACAAAGAGGTAATGTAATGCTGCATGGGCTGTAAAAATAATAACTTATGAGCCTAAAAGATAAGAACAAAATTTTTCATAAGAAAATACCATCGTAAGCAATTCCTTCTCAATAGTTGTGTAATTCAGTTATGCTCCCGTCAATGTCTTACTTGGTAATAGATAGCATGCAACCTCTTCTCCTTCTGCTGGCTAAGTACACAACCAACAGCATGGTCACTTGCATCACACATAATCTCAAAAGGAAGAGACCAATCCAACGACATCAAAATTGGTGCTGTTATAAGTGCCTTCTTTAACCTTTTAAAAGAGTCTAAGTAATCATCATAAAAAACAAAAGACAAATCTTTGACTAATAAATGAGTTAGGGGTCTAACAATAAGGGAAAAATCCTTAATAATCCATCTTTAGAACCCTGCCTGACCTAGGAAAGCTCGGATACCCTTTTTGTTGGTGGGAGGTGGTAACTTTTCAATCACTTCTATCATAGCGCGATTCACTTCAATCTCTTTGCATGAATCTTATGGCCTAATACAGTTCCTTTTTGGACCATGAAATGACACTTCTTCCAGTTTAAAACTAGATGGGACTCCTCACATCTTTAAAGCGCTCTGTCTAAATTAAGCAAACAATAATCAAAAGAATCACCAAAGATAAAGAAGTTATCTATAAATACCTTCATAAAGTTTTCATTCTTGTCAGTAAATATGGCCATCATACACCTTTGGAATGTAGCAGGTGCATTGCATAAACCAAAAGGCATCCTCTGATAAGCAAATTCCCATAAGAACTGGTGAAAGTGGTCTTATCTTGATCTTTCGGATATATAAATATTTGATTGTACCCTGAATATCCATCAAGAAAGCAATAAAAAGAATGATCAGCCATCCTTTCAATCATTTGGTCCATAAAAGGTAAAGGGAAATGATCCTTCTTGGTGTCCAATTTTGTTTCCTATAGTCAATACACACTCGCCAACCTGTGATGGTCCTAGTGGAAATCTTTTCACCTTTTTCATTACTTTGACCATCATGCCACCCTTCTTTAGCACACACTGTACTGGACTCACTCACTCACTAACTGAAATGGGGTAAATAATTCCCAATCCAAAAGTTTCACCACCTCCTTCTTTACAACCTCTTAGATATTTAGATTTAAGCTTTTTTTGTCTTTCTCTTATAGTTCTACATCCTTCTTCTAGGTTAACCCTATGCATCACTACATTAGAGCTAATCCCCCTAATATCATAAATTTGCCACCCCACAGCTCTCATCCTCTTCCTAATGGTGTCCACCACTTTCTCTTCTTGCTCACAATCTAATTCATTGGAGATAATGATGGTTAAGAATGGTTCTTCCCTAAAAAGGTGTATCTCAAATGGGAAGGTAAGTTTAAGCTATAAAGTGGGAGGTTTAACAATAAAAGGTGGTATAGGTGTATCAATTCTCTCTAATTTCTCTAAATCAACTTTTTCACATAAATCCTCTTCCTTCACACTTTCATCTCTATACAATTCATTAATTTTATCAACTTCCTCTTTTACCTCCTTCATATATTTATCCACAACATCAATTTTCATATAAACATTGCCATCCACTGGTTTCTTCAAATATTTTGACATATTAAATTCAACCTGTTCATCACCAATTCTCACCATAAGTTTCCCTTCATACACATCAACTTATGCCCTATCAGTATTCATAAAGGGCCTACCCAAAATCAATGGACAATTCTTATTGGCTTTAAAATCTAACACAATAAAGTCAACGAGAATTATAAATTTATCCACTTTTACCAATACGTCTTCCATAACTCCAAATGGCCTTTTTATGGATTGATCTATAAGTTGAATTAGCGTTGATGTTGGCTTGACCTCTCCTAGTCCCAGTTTCCTGAAAATAGACAAAGGCATCAAATTAATACTTGCACCTAAATCACATAAACATTTAGAAAATTCAAAATCATAAACAACACATGGAATAGTGAAACTCCCTGGATCTTGTAATTTTGAAGGCATTTGGCTTAATATGATGGAACTGTAATTTTCTATCAAAGTTATCGTCTAATTGTCTTCCCAAGTACATTTGTGTGTGAGTATATACTTCAAAAACTTTGCATACTTGGGCATGCATTCCAAAGCTTCCACCAACGATAAATTAATCTATAGCTTCGTCAATTTCTCCAAAAACTTAGAAAATTGAGTGTCCACCTGATGTTGTTTCACCCTCTGTACATGTGGAAGTTTGGGCTTGTATGGTGGTGGTGGTACATAAGGCCTTCCTTCTTCCTTTTCTTCTTTTATCTCTTTACTTTTCTCTTTTTCTTGGCTATCCTTCTTCACACTTGGTTCTTCCATATGCTTGCCACTTTGAACTGTAATAGCCTTGAATTGTTCCCTTGGAATAGCCTCAGTATTGCTTAGTAGGCTACCTACACTTTTAGAAAATAAAGTATTAGCAAGTTGACCTACCTGAACCTCCAAGTTATGGATTGATGAGGCATGGTTCTTCACAATTTGATCAAACTTTGCCTCCATCCTCTTTTGACTCTCCTCCTACTAACAAACATCTTCTTCTGATTCTCTTTTTGAGCTACCAGTTTGGAAGAAAAAATCTCCGTAAACATGTCAATTTTGCTTTCCATAGATCCAATTCGATCTTACTGAAATATCAGAGGTACTTACAGTCTCGCTTATCCACCAGCATTGTTAGTGCTCTAAGAAAAATTCGAGTGATTTTTCCACCCCAGATTATAAGTATTCGAATAAGGGTTGTTACCATTCTGTGGCCGACCTAGGTAATTTACTTGTTCTGCACCACCAGCTCCCAATAAAAAACATTCAGCTGAGCCATAGTTGTTTTACCCGCATAGCTCACATTGTACTTACATCACCTTAGCTGTAGATGAAGATGCTCCTTGCATGTTGTTCAATTGCTACATAAAGGTTGTAATTTATGCCTACAAAGCAGTAAAATAGTCAATAGGGATCATACCTTTTTGCTCCTTCTGTCACTGTCTACTCCTCTCGCTTGACCACATGTAACTATTGCTTGCCAACTCCTCCAAAAGGTTATGAGCTGCATCAACATTCTTCCTCATTAAAGAACCTCTATCGACTACATCTATAGTTCCTCTTGTGCTCAAATTCACACCATTGTAAAACATCTGCAACAGGAATTACCTCGGAAGGTTATGGTGGGGACAACTTCTCTATAACTCTTTAAATCTCTCCTAAACTTTATAGAGAGATTCCCCATCATTCTGCTGAAAATTTATGATGTCCTTGATGATCCTTGTCATCTTGGTCAATGGAAAGTACTTTGCGAGAAATGCTTTGGCTAACAACCCCCAAGTAGTAATCTGCCCTGAATAAAGCAAGTTGCACCATGCCTTTGCCCGATCTTTCAAAGTGAAAGAAAACAATCTTAACTTTACTACATTGTCAGACATTCCATTGAACCGAAAAGTGTAGCAAATCTCCAAAAAATTGGCAATGTGGGCATTCAAATCCTCTTTGGATAGCCCATAGAATTGCACACTATTCTGCAGCATGTTGAGAAATGCCGGCTTGATCTCAAAATTTTTAGCTTGAACCACTGGATTTGTAACTCCTTGAGGACTAAATCCCAGCCTCATAAAGTTCATCAATGTCCTCTCAGCTCCTCCTTGCTCTCCTTCTTCAGCTATATCTCTTTATGTAAGATTTTGACACTTTGCTCTTCTTAACTCTCTTTCGTGTCTTTTAATATTGGAAAACTCGTCTTCACTACATTCTGTCAATCTTCGCATGCTGCTTGTGTTTATGCACCTGCAAATACACAAGGAAAAGTATTAAAAACTCTTAAATCAAAGTAATCTAAATTAAACAAGATGGTAAACATACAATCCCTGTCAACGATACCAAAAACTTGTTGAATGATTTTGCAAAACAATCTACTCAAAAACTGTAAGTATACGGGTCGTGCCTTGTAGATAAAAAGCAGATATTGATCCCACAGGGATTGATGCTTAGGCACAACTTAATTCAAATCAATCTTTATTTAAGAAACGAATTTCATGGAACTAATCTAGAAAATTAAATTAAAATTAAATGAATAACAATGACCAATTGATAACACTAAAATGTAGAAAATTGGAATTCAATTTTCTAACAACTAGAGATCATTTTTTCCCCTATCTTGTCTCCCTCCTATTTTATTAATCGAATTGTATCTCACCTAAGATCTCCAATTATATTAACTACCCTCTCTCAAGGTGTAATTAATTGTCCCTAATCAAATTAAATGAATTTGATTAAGCAATCTCTCATCTACCTAATCACTCCACCAATTTAACTAGTTATTAAGTTATCTTATAGGTGATCAATTAAATTAGTCAAGATCTCTCTTTCATCTAATAAATCAATGTGATTAATGTAACTATATAGAATGCCAACTCTCATTGTACGATCCTACATAGATTACCCTACTCAATCTCTCAATTTATTTCAAGGTATAAATATAATCAACAATCATCAAAGGCATCTTTCATTCAACAAGTACTGTACACCAACATTATGTATCATTATTTCAGAACAATTCAATAATTCATCACAATCATTCACATGATACATGTATAATTGCATATGTAAATGCACTTGTGATTTCTTTCTTATTTTGCTTTGTTGTGACCAAGCACCTATCAACCCAATTACTATCTCGTATCTATAGTGAATACTGAGGTTATTTCATTTACTGTCTCGTATCCTTTCTAGATACTGGGCTTATTCTTATCTGAGCCTGTGGCTCT
Organism: Erythroxylum coriaceum; assembly: GCA_026874005.2. Classification (NCBI taxonomy): domain Eukaryota; kingdom Viridiplantae; phylum Streptophyta; class Magnoliopsida; order Malpighiales; family Erythroxylaceae; genus Erythroxylum; species Erythroxylum coriaceum. The sequence continues at coordinate 1,629,878 of JANQAP020000151.1, forward strand.
TTGTGCATAATCTTAAGCTTAAAGCTCTTTCTCACGTTGGTCACTCTGGTCACAACTCCTTTACTTGATCATGCATATTAATGAGATGCATTAATTCATAGGTTATGCTTTTAGTAATTTTCAATCAATGTGGTCATGTCATATATCAATTTCATCATAGTTAAAACTGGCATTAATCATTCAGTTATTCAAACATTTCATATTGCACATTCAATTCAAATAGTAGCACATATATTTGAGTTTACACATTTAGGTTAACTTATAATATGCTCCAGAATAGCTATTGGCTTGATGATCCGGCAATGTTAGTCAAGCAATAAACACATAGCTTACAATCACTAATTTGTTCAATCATATGAATATACAATCATGCACATCTATATGTGTCATGTTCAATGCATGCCCAATTAACCTTTCTGGGTATGTATTTTTATTCACAAGTCTTAATCGTTCAATTATTATAGCTTGTATATTACCACTTTTTAGGTTTATACCTTGAGTAAGTTTGATTACTTTAAATTAATTAACCTTTTCTAGTAATATACATTCACACAAATTTTCAATTCTCATTCATTCATACATTATACACCTTACTCGTATCCTTTGGATCATATTTGTATTTATAAAAACACCTTTATTCCTTTAACAAATCAAAATTTCCATATTTAAATAAATTGATATGAAGAAAATCCATTCCTTAAGTAATGACATCAATTAACAATCTAAACTTATCGAACCCTTAATCAATTAATTAAGCAACAATCTAGGTTCATTTCAAGCCTTAATCAAGTCCAAATACACCAATGTAGAGTGACTTATCCTCATTTGGTTCAACAAATTCACAAAATCGAAATTATCATTTCAAAGCATTGGCCAAGATTGTGGGGGACCTTTCCACAATCGTGGGATGAGTGCCCCGAAGTGCACTATCCAATTTCTATCAATTCTCCAAAAATTTAATCTAGTTAGGATCATCATTAACACTTTAAATTTTCCAAAATTTATACTTTAAAAAGTTACTTCAATTTATGCTAATATAGCTTTCATCTTGGTTTTATTAAAGCTCTCAAGATTCTATTCATTTATATAACTAACAATCATTCTTATACATACACTAACATCCCCAATTTTTTTTCCATATTCAAAAGAAAACTCTTTCATATCAAATTCAAAACACCTTGATAATAGTCCATCAATTATACCTCAAGCATACCTTAATTATACTTCAATTACTCATCAAATTCATCTCCAATTCCAACTCAAAATCATTCATTTGGCAGCTTATAAACTATTGTCTTTCATGTATGTAAAAACAAAATAGAAACTATCATTTATGCATCATTTTCTAGCATTCATTTAACACCAAATATCACAATCAATCCATACCCAACTCAGTCATCATTAAGTCTATTAACATATATCACAAGACATCAATTTTTTACTTACTTGATCATCTCAATTGCCTCCTTAATTATCAAGTATAATTTGCCTTACAAACATGCAAGATCATCTAAGTACAAAGTGGGAGTAGAATAGGATTTTAGTAAAGATGAAAAGCTAGCAGCAAGGACCTTAATGATCTAGTTCTTTAACTATCTTTATGAAAGGTAAAAGCATGGATTTTGGTGTGGTAATTGAACACAAATGTAGGCAAAACACAGAGATGTGATGGTATGGGTGTTAGGTGGTGAGTGGAAAGGAGAAGAAAGTATGCAGCAGAAACTTCAGGAAAGATGAGTGACTCTGTAGATGTTTAGGCCTTTTGATGCAAGGTGTCCTTGTTTTGAAAGGACACATGTCATCCAATGAGACAATCTACATTTCCTCTTATGTGGCTACCAAATGTCTCCAATATCCTAGGAAATTTTTCATTCAATCACTACGACCATTAGTCACTTAATTTTCTATGCCAGATGTCACTCATTTTATAGACTTAGTAATCTTAATTTTCTATGTGTCAACTTATCTTGCCACTTGACATTTTTCCTAGACTAAATGTACATATTAATTCATCAATTTTCTAATTGTAAAAATTAGCTCTAAATTACTAATTATAATCCATCAAACTAAAATTCAAGACATGAACAATACACATTTATATCATAATTATTTTAAACCTTTCATACCTCAGAATATGTCAATTGAGTGCACATACAATCTTTGCAATGTTTTCCAAATCAACATTCATGTGTGTATATATGCTCATATTATGCTAGTGAATGAATGCACCTTATTAATTATAAAATGATATGACTCAAAAGTCTAATATTCTAACCCTCCGTAAGTTTTGGAAACTAGCTATTACAATTGCAGTGCAAAGGGAAGGGGAAATAAGCCAACATATTTTTGGCTAAAAAAATCCATGGAGGCTAAATTGAAAAAATGTAACCAATCTGCCCAAACAAAAAAATATGGTAAGGCACATCCATCTTAATCATTTAAAAACAAAATTAGTGATAATACTTCTGCCTAAATTCTAGAAGTTATGAAATTAAGTGTTTTAGGTGTTTGGGGTATGGGTATACAATATGTCAATGGCCAAATAAAAAGGAAATGGTGATGCATGGTAATAGGGTAAAGATGCCTTCTTTAAAGAATTCTAGTGATGTTGAGTTGCCTATTGAGGGACAGTTATTGGTTACTGGGCGTGTTCTTAATGTGCAAATGAAAGAGGATAGTGAGGGGGTTAGATTACAAAGGGATAATCTTTTTTATACTAGGTGCTTAGTTGAAGGTAAAGTATGTAGCTTGACCATTGATGGAGGTAGTTATATGAATATAGATAGTACTTTATTTATAGATAGATAGGGTTGAAGACTACTAAACATCCAATACTTTATAAATTGCAAAGGCTTAACAATAATGGAGAAGTAAAGGTTGCTAAATAAGTAAGGGTTCCATTTTCTATCGGAAGGTACCATGATAAGGTTACTAGTGATATTGCTCCTATACAAGCTAGTCACTTGTTGTTAGGTAGATGATAGTCGTAGATTGCATCATGTTTTGTGGATAGTTTAGGAGGTGTTTAGTTGTTAAACTTAATCGATTAGTGCAAGTTTAGGTTTGAATTATGTTAGTAAGTCAGATATTTGTGTCTTAAGTATTTTGTAGGTTAAAGAACGTGTTTGAGCTTCAATTTTATGTTTTTGAGGTGTCGTGACATATTTGGTAGTGTTTCAGGGAAAACATAAAGGAATAGAGGAGATTCAAAGAAGACTCAAACTTCAACCAGGCCCATGATCATGGCCAATAAGCTACGATCTTGACAGAAGTAAATGCAAGGAGTAACGATCATGGCTTGTTCTACCACAATCACGATAAAAGGGGAAGAAGATGCCACGATCATGGCTTGACACAGATAGACGCAGATAACCTTCAGAATATAAGTATTTTAGGGGCTTTTCAAACCTTTCAGACCCAAAAAAGCCCTAGGGTTGCTCAAAACATAAATACTATAAATAGGAAAAAGATGGAACCCTAAAGGGGAGAAAGAGAAAGAGAAAGAGGAAGAGAGGAGAAACAAGCGGGTCTTCATAGTGGCTGCTTTCCCAAGGCGTCTCGATCCCCATTCCACGTGTATTTATTTCATCTTTGTTTTCATTTTCTTGAATGTTAAGATGAATACAAATATGTTTATGGATTTGGGTTTGATTAAGATGCTCTAACTTTCTTTCAGGATTTTACATTAAGTTAATATTAATCTAGTTATTTTTGTGTTATTTTGAATGCTGTTTTGATTAATTTTGGAACTTGTATATTTCGGTAATAAACCGAGAGGGTAAACTGAATAAAAATGATTGGGTTAGATTAATGAGAGTTAAGCGATCCAATATACCACGTGATTAATCATATCGGTTATTGTATGGAGAGAGACGTCATGTGAGACTCGATATTTTATTAGAGGGCTTAAGATCTAATTAGAGTTGTGGGTTTTTTATTAATTGGGAAATTACAAAATCCATAATTCAATCAGGGTTTATGAATTAGGGTTCAATGATGATAACTCAAGAGAGAGTAATCACCCTATGGTAGTCTAGAGCTGACACCATAATAACAAATAATTGATAGATTAGCATTGATGGTAAAGAAAATCCCCTCTCTCATAATTTGGTAACTCTTCTTGGTTAATTTTCATTGTGTCTTTTGTGTTGGTCAATTTTAATTTCTTTTTGTGTTAAACTTGAAAATTAATTTCTTAATAATCACTTTCCTATATTTACTTTTCTTTGTAATTTTTATTTTCAATTTATTATTTTTTTAGCCTTAGATAACATAGGATTAGGTTAGTTCACCTTCTTCATAGGATCGACCCTTCACATACTACAAATCACGACTTGTGCATTTTCAACATTTTGAAGGCTATAAATTGTAAAGCTTGCAAAATGATCAACAAGTTTTTGGCGCTATTGTCAAGGAGGTGTAGGATTAGTCTAATTCTTTTATTTTAAGGATTAGGGGAAAAAAGAGAAGAAAGTTTGCACGTAAGGTATAAGACACATCAATTCGAACATCCCAAGGCAAGAATGGGGAATCTCAAGAGCTGAACACTAAGAAGAGATGAAAAGAATGATGGTGGAGGAAATACATCATAGAGAGAGATGGACCCTTATGGACTTTATAAGGCCACAGCTCAATGCTTATCATCAAGGGATTACTCAACCACCAGTGCAAGCGAGTACCTTCGAGATCAAAACATCACTGTTAAACATACTGTGAAGCAACGTGCAATTGTATGGGTTAGCCAATGAGGATCTTAGTGCTCATTTGGATAATTTATTAGAGATTTGTGACACTTTTCCATATATTGGGATGTTAAAAGATGTTGTTAGGATGAGGCTTTTTCCTTTTACACTTAGGGATAGAGCTAAGGCCTGGTTGAACTTTCTTAATCCTCCCAACGTCACAACTTGGGAGCAGCTAGTGTGAGCCTTTCTAGAAAAGTACTTCCCTCTAAATAAGACACAAGACTAATAAAGGGAATTATCAATTTCCAGCAAAATGACGGGGAGTCTTTATATAAAGTATGGGAACGTTATAAGGAGTTACAAAGGAGTTGTCCTCATCATAACCTATTGTCCTGGTCATAACCTACCCAACAACTTCCTTTTACAAACATTAAATAATGGAGTTGATCCACCTATGGAGGACACTATAGCTGCAGCTGCTAGAGGATCATTCATAAGGAAAACAGTTGAAGTAGCACACGATTTGTTAGAAGAGATGACGTATAATAGTTGTCTTTGGACATCAAAACGAAGTAGATAGCAGCAAACCTTTCAGTATCCAAAAGGAATGATTGTTACGAATTCAGTGACAACATTGTAGGTTGAAATTAATAACCTAACCAAGCAACTGAATAGCCCAGAAGCCACCTCTTCCTCTCCATTCAAAGCAATTCAGTATAATGGTGAGTTACGTGGATAAGATAGTTATAGCACGACTGATTGTTTCTTAAGGGAAAATAAAAACATTGAGCAATTTAACTTCAATAGAGCATAAGTTGGTCAAGGAGATAGCAATCCTTATTCAAATACATACAATTTAGGGTGGCAAAAATACCTAAATTTTCTTTGGTTTAATAATGCTAGGATTCAGTTTAGAAATCAAGAGTCATATAGATTTCAATAGGATGAATATAATGACTATGATTCCAAACTGGACAAGATCATGGACAAGTTCTTAAGTATGGATGAGGCCCATAAGAGGTTAGAAGGTAAAATCGTCCAAATAACAAGGACTCATGCCTCTTCTATCCTCTACCTGGAGGTTCAAATGGAACAACTTGCTAATGCCTTATCTATAAGAAATGTGGGAAGTCTTTCGAGCAACATAGAGGTATATCCAAAAGATCAAGTTAAGGCTATCACACTTCGGAGTAGGAAAAAGTTGAAAAAACCACTAGAAAACTAAGCAAAAACCCACCTTGTAGAGGACCAAGAAAAGCTTAAAAAGGATGAAAAAAAGAATGAGGACCCTCCCTATGTTCCTCCTCCCTTTACTCATTAAGCATACCATTCATGCAAATTGATATAGTCTCATCTTTAAAGGAGCAAGAGTAGGACGAATAGATGACAACAACTATAGATGTTCAAAAAGATATAGACATCTCTATTCGTGAAGTCGAAGAAGCAGAGGAGATGAAGGTGATTGAGGAAGAAAGAGAATAGTTCATTCTTACAGAATAAACTGTTGGATTCAATAGATGATTCAGGGAGTTTCGTTATTTCCTATTTTTTTGACAGTGATAAGTGCATAATTGATTATGAAATAATTCCATAACACTTAGTGAATATTGACATGAAATTGTTTAAGATACTCACTTTGACTCATATGTGATTTTAGGCATGATTTGGAAGCAAAAGGATTAAATTGAGTCGAAAGCATTATATTTGGGGCCGTTTTCCAAAGATCCACATTCACTTGTATTCATGGATCAAGAAGAAGAAGATTAGAATAAAAGAATGGATAAACATAAAAGAATAGAGGGTGAAGTATGCTCATAACCTGCTAGAATTATTGCACAACCGTGAGTATCATTAACGGCTGTGCATGGATTTGCATGGGCATGAGACACTCTCACGCCTATATAAGATATGGACATGAATTTAAATGTGGGCTAAAGTAAAAGGAGAGCTGAAGCAACGTGAGTGCAGCGCGTGACATGAAGAGGGGCTAGAAAAATAAAGAAGTGTGCGAGGACATTGGATTTGAAAACGATAAAGAGGGACAGTTGTAAAAGGACTGAACCGACTGTGTGAGGGCTGGAACCTAACACCTGTCCAATACATTTTTACTATAGCACTTTAAAACATAAAGGTAGAGGTGTGTGACTACTACACGAGAGTGACTGGTGTGTGATGTGCGGTTAAAAGAAGAGAAAGATGTGAGCTAAAAATATCTAAGGATTAATAAAAAGGAATTGTACAATAGCTAGAGTGTGAGACAAGAGACGTTAGCCACCTGTCCTATTATCACTTTTTAACCTAGTTTTTATAAGAAACAAAGGTAAGGTTCAACTGAAGCGAAGAGGGGGGCTACACTTAGATAATGAAAGGTGAGTGATGGCAATAAGTGGAGGGTTGGAAGTGAGCAACCAAGAGTAAAGGAGACAAAAACTTCTTCATTATTCCTCTTCGGTTTCTAATATGGAGATAGCCTTGTACAATAGCCATTCTTCTTTATGATAAACATGTTGAGAGTGTTGGAGAAGGTGGAAGGTTAGAGAAAACAAATAAAGAGTGGACAACAACTGATATTCTCCTTCAATCTTATAGATTAATAGAGTTTGTGTGTAGAAAAATGACCAAACCTAAATCCTTTTCAATTTTGTTCGGCTTCTAACAATGATGGAGACACTCTTGGCTGATTCTTAGAGCTTGATTGAAAAGATGGAGAGTTAACTTTCTCAACACCAGTTTGGAGGTGAAATCGACGTCGACAACCCGGGTTAAGTGTATTTTACTATTTTTTTGTTTCTTTCTCTCATTAGAAATTGATTGTGTTATCCTATATTAATTGATTTGGTTTTTGTGTATAGATAATCGAAATTTTGTTATTTTTCAATTATTTATGTATGAATCCATTAGGTATTATGAAAAGATGATTTTAATATGTTCATTGAATCGTTTATTTGCAAACCAATTGCTAAAACTTTGATGTAATCCGTAATTGTTATGTTGAAATTCATATGAAGTGACTAATGATTCGTAATCATTACGGATAACATGACCTAGGTTAAATGATGCATCGTATGTGGTTGTTGCCTTGATTAATTGGTTTTCCTAATTTATAATGCTACTGCCTAATTAAATATAGAGATTGTATCCTAGGTCATTCGGTGGTTAGGTTTAATTAATGATCGTATCTTGATTAATCAAAACCTAATGGAAATTTTGGGTTAATTATTAACCCACGATTAATAGTTGCTAGGAGAGGTTAAAGAACAACAAATCAATGAAATATGCTTAATTAGGGTGTATGCCGAGATTGAACCAAAGAACCAGGTCCCTATCGAATTTTCCATTTTTATCATTTTCACATGTTTTCTTTAATTTGTTTTTATTAGTTAGTTTAATTTTATTCTTCTTTCTAAAACCAAACCCCTTGTTAAACCTAAACACTGGTTAATTTCATTTCAACAACTTTACACACACTCTCTATAGAATTGACCTAGACTTATCACTGCTATAGTAGTAGCCTAGTTATTTTATTTTGACTAACATTACAATGCGTTGTCAGATAGTTTATCGGTGAAAAGGACATTACTAAACTTATTAGGTTTCCTTCCTTTGATATATTATGTCCTTTTCATTATCTGCAACATGTAGCTTATCTATAAGCTACAAAGCTGATGATGAACAAGAAGGGTGGAAGCAAGCCGCTCATAATTGACCCCGATTGAGTTTCCAAGATTGTAAGGTCAAGCTATTGACCATAAATTAGCACGTGTAGTCATTAGATTTAAATTATGTGTAGTTAGTTTGTTTTAAATTCTAAAAATAATTTGCATGATTTTGAAGTGTTAGGGATTACTAATTCTCTTACTCTATATGAATTAATTATAAGATAGGAAAGAAATCTCAGTGGCAAGGGAATTTGGTATCTGACACCATCACCATCACCACCTTAGTCACCATGACGAGTTTGATGCTTTACCCCTTATCTTTTATCTTTATCTTTATTTTTACTTTTATCTTTATTTTATGTTCTTTTGTTAGATTGTTGTTATCCCTACCTTCTGTATTATTGTTTGCTCTTCTCGCTTTAAGGACAATGTGTCGTTTAAGTGTTGGGAGGGTTGTGTGTATGTATGTTTTTACTTTGTATGTGAATTTTACATATTTTTTATGTTTTTTATGTTAGTCTGTTTAGGTTTCATAATGTGAATTGTGTCAATGTGTCAATGGCTAGAACTGAGTGAAATCGATCTAGCTTTGAACGTAGTCTTTTTTGTTGCTGAGATTTATTATACCATTAAATTAATGACCTAGGTTACTTTGGCTAAATATGCAGGTTAATTAGGATGCGATATTAGTTTATTAAATTAATGACCTAGGTTACTTTGGCTAAATATGTAGGTTAATTAGGATGCGATGTTAGTTTATTCACCCTAGAAAGTTATCACATTCATTTATAATTTTAGGTCAATCGAAGAAGTAGCATTGCTAGTATATTTTTATGAGAACGATTAGCTAAAGCAATAAGGTAAACTTACAAAAAAATGAAATAAAAATATAAATTTTAAATAAATAACTATTTCGCTAGCCTTCGGGTTATGAATAGAGCTAGTAGCAAATTGAGAATGTGAAGAAGCTGAGTAACTAGATCAACATAATTCACAAATGTGTTCCTTCACTTCAAAAGGCTATAATGACATTCGAACCAAATCGTTTAATAACAACATAACCTAGTTGAGTAACCAGATCGACATTTAACATAAATATTTACCTTCGTGTAAAAGGCTAGGTTTATATCTATAAAAATTTGACAAAACTAATGTTTTGTCAAATAAAACCTACCGACCTTGTGAATAGCTTGAATTTTCATGAAAACTTACTTAGGGATAGTTACATTTTTTATTGACCAAATGATTATCAATGTGTGTGCTCAAGTGAAAAGGGTGAACAATTTGACATTAAGGTCTTGGTTAATATGTATATTTAGTCCAAGGTACTTAAACGTAAATTTCACAAGTTAATAAGTTATAACAACTTGAGGGATAATGTTTGTAGTTAAATTAGCTCTGTGAAGTTGAATGTCATCGCCTCGTTATTGCATTTACGTGTTTTGTGTTTTAATGTGTTGTGAATTTTGTTTGTTTTGTTTTTGCTTGAGAACAAGCCAACATCTAAGTATGGGGATGTTGATAGTTTTAGATTGCATCATATTTTTGGGTAGTTTAGGAGGTATTTAGTGGTTAAACTTAATTGATTATTGCGTGTTTAGGTTAGAATTATGTTACTTAGTTAAATATTTGTGTTTTGAGTGTTTTACGGGTTAGAGCACACATTTGAACTTCATTTTATGTTTTTGAAGTGCTGTGATGTGTTTACTAGTGTTTTTGGACAAGACACGAAGCCAAACCTAGGCTCATAATTATGATAGAAGCAGATGCACAGAGCCTCGATCGTTGCATGCCACGATCATGACAGAAGGGGAAAAAGTCCACGATCGTGGCCTAGGCACAGACAAATGCCAATAGCCTTCTGGACTAAGTTTTTAAGGGTCTTTTCAAACCTTTCGGACCCAGAAAAATTCCTAGGATTGCTCAAAACATTAATACTATAAATAGGAAAGAGATGGAACCTTAAAGGGGAGCTTTACATCCTATCACATTTAGGAAACACTCCAAGAGGAGAGAAGAAGAGAGAGAGAGAAAGAGGAAGAGAGGAGAAAGAAGCGGGTCTTCACGACTGTTGCTTTCCTGAAGCGTCCTGAACCCCATTCCATATGTATTTCTTTCATCTTTGTTTTCATTTTTTTGAATGTTAAGATGAATACAGATATGTTTATGGATTTGGGTTTAATTAAGATGTTCTAACTTTATTCCAGGATTTTACCTTCAGTTAATGTTAATCTAGTTATTTTCGTTTAATTTTGATTGGGTGTTCTGATTAATTGCAGAACTTGCATATTACGGTAATAAACTGAGAGGGTGAACTGAATAAAACACTATACAAAATGAGGTTTAGAGATGGAAATTACCAATAGAATGTGAAGGTTTTCCGTCGGCAAGATAAGTTAGCAACGAAATTCACCGACGGAATGAGTCGTGGAAGAAATGGTCGTAGGTAATAATTGGTGACAGACTAAAAATTTTCCATTGTTAATTTACCAACGGATATTTTCTATTCTATCACCATATTTAGCAATGGTAATTTTTGTTTTATCGGTAAATTTAGCGACGAAAGGTTTATTTCAGTTGGTAAATGTAGTGACGGACTAGGCTCGTCCTTAGGTAACTTTATTGACGGGTTATCTTTTGGTAAATTCATGACTAATGTTACCGATGGATCTTAGTGGTCCGTCGGTAAATTCACTGCATTTTATGAACGAATTTATTTTTTGTCAGTAAATTTACTGATTTTTTAAAAAAAATTCCCTGCATTTAATTTTATTTGATAATCTTATGATTGATGTATAATTTATACATTTATCAGTTATCTGTTTATAATATTTTGATTTGTTTCTATATATAATTTGTTAAAACAGAAAGTTAATTGATGATATAAAGTAAAAATTATCTTAATTGATAATAATAAAATTATTATCTACAACAATAAGTATTTAATTCATACAAAATGACTACAACTATGCTATTCATTTGGTGAATGCAGATGCTTTGAATGTTTTCATGAGATGTTGCCTTTCCCCTTCATCTCATCCATCTTATTACAGAGCTGGGCTATTGTAACTAAGTTACGAATACCTATACTATGCTCCGAAGCTTATGGACTTCATTAGATGGGAGTTGCCTACTAGATGCTGTAGTATTGGATGTGGAGGATTACGAATAAGATTTGTTTGCAAATGAACGTAAGTCAAAGATTCTTCCACGACTATCTCTACCACCCACTACATAAAGATATGTTTGACTCTCATCATCATCTTCAGACTACTGAGACTGTCGTTGAATGCTTTCTTGTATTTGGTCCTATCATAAGGCAATGTTTATGTTAAAAAGTGATAATTATTAAGCATTAATATTAAAGCATAAATTTCACATACTTTTAATTCTCTACATCTAGTGTTAACGAAGGTCACACTATCATGCTTCTTAGTGTGATTGTGTAAAAAGAGCTGACGGGGTATAAGCTTCCTCCCCATAGACTTTTCTTACATCAGAATAAAATGTTTCCTCTATTTTTATGATATTTACCCCCTATTGAATAAAAAAAGTAACTTAACAACACAGCCATATATGGCCTCAGACATTTATAACATTATCATTCTCAATAATACATATATTTTCATTCCAAAATTCACCCATCAAATTAAACTGAAATACGTCAAAGTAAAAAAATTAGAATATAAGTGTAAAGTGTAGTACTTATAAGTTTTTTTGCATGCTTGTGGTGGGTAATAGATCCTCCGGTATGTATGGGAAAACTCTCTCCCCCTGGTCCTCCACATCTGTTGGAAAAATTATACTTTAAAATGGACGTTTCCTTGGGTGACGTCCAATACTGCTACCAACGACTCCGTATTTCTTCATAAATATAAGGAGGTTGTACACCAATCTTGTGTACTGCACCAACAAAGTCTCTATAACGTGTACGATCTCGTCTCTCCTATACTTTATAAATAAGTGTGTCAAATTTAGAATCCTAAAAAATTTCTTTCTTAAGAAAAAGGAAAACATATGATAAGTACTTATAACTTACAATATTTATCTAATTAATGTATAAAAATTGATTACAAAAAAATATATTTTTGTACCTTAAACTCCTGATAATAAAAATCTTTTGTCACCTGAGAAATATTCTTCTATATATAACCCTCAAGATCAATCTTCTCCT
>JANQAP020000151.1:1657890-1673075 GCA_026874005.2 Erythroxylum coriaceum
TAATCATTAATCAAAATTTCTATTTAACCAAATTAAATATATATTATAAATATTTAATTATTAAAATTATGCATCAACTATAATTTAAATATAATGATAATATATTTTTAAAAAAATTTAAGCAATAAATTTACCGACAGAAATAAACGTCTGCCGGTAACTTTCTAAATAACTTACCAACGGTAAAGGCTATATTCCGTCGATAATTCATAAAATATACTGACGGATGTTAAATTCTGTTGATAATTGTTCAGCATATTTACGGACGAAAAATATGTTACCGTCAGTACATTTACCGACGGTCGTAAACATTCCGTAGCTAAATTTACCTACGGTTAAAGAACTTACCATCAGTAAATTTAGCGTTGGAAAATGTTTAACCGTTGGCAAATTTACGGACGGAACACTTGTTATGGTCGGTACATTTTCGGTATATTTACCGGCAGTTTATCATTTTCTAATGCTAAATTTACCGATGGTAAATTCTTGTATCGTCGGTAAATTTAGCTACGGCTGATTCTACGATTTTTTTATCTGTCGGTACATTCTGTCGGTAATATGTGATACCGACGAAATATTTGTATTTTTCGTCGGTATTTTCCGTCGCAAATTGACATTTTTCTTGTAGTGTAAAAAGAAGGCAGAGCCAAGACTCATATGATGGATATTGTTGTTGTAAGAGTTCAATTTGGATATAAGAGACAAGGTGCAAAAAATTTAGTTATAGCCCACCTTAGTCATTTGCCCACAAGGGAGGAACAATCACCAATATATGATGAATTTTTTGATGAGCATCTCTTTTCCATTCCGAAGACAACTTCCAAGTATGGTGATTTAGTTAATTACTTTATTACTAAGACAATACTTGATGAATTGTCTAGAGCTTAAAAGTACAAAATAAAAAGTGATGCTAAATATTATGTTTGGGATGACTCATAATTGTGAAAATATTATTCCAATTAAATCATTTACAGGTGCATTTCTAAATCTGATATCCCTTCAATTTTGTAATTTTATCATTCATGTACATATGGCAGTCATATTTTGAAATAGATTATTTGAGTTTTCGAAGTTGATGTTGTTCACAACTAAAATACATAATAATGCTTTTAGATTATACGAGGAATGGTTACTCAAGCTAATGCCTGAAACAACACGGGATAATATCAATAAAGAAGTTAAAAGATACTTTTCTTGATGGTTCGAGAAATATGTAAGTTTTCACTTGTAATAACTGAAATGTTAAATTATCATATCAAAGTGATTAGATGACATTATACTATTTAATATGATAAATTGTTTTTTGTGTAGGCTTCAGAAAATCCAATAGAGAACAAGTTCATATGTGATTTTGCGAAAGGACCTTTGCGAACTAGTAAATCGTATCTGGTGTATTTTGTTAATGGATACAAATTTCATACAGAATATCATGGTCATAGCATGGCAACAGTAAATAGTGGGGTTTACATACGGGGAGAATCGATGGATTACTATGGTAAAATTATTGAGTAGCCTGCATCGCCTATAAAACAAAGTGTGATATTTAAGAGTGAATAGTTTGATCCAACTAGTAATATTAGAACAAAAGTGCACAGCCGATACAATCTAGTTGAAATCAACCAGTGAAGAAGATTTAGATAATTTGAACCTTTCATATTAGCGATGTAAGCGATCCAAATGTATTATGTCCCTTTTTCCAGCTTACGACAAGAAAAGTCAGATTGATTGATCGTTTGCAAAGTAAAACCTAGAGGTGTTTTTGAATTACATAGAAAAGGAGAAAATAAGAGAATTGAAAATGAAGCATTTCAGGAAAATGTTTATGAAATAAATGCATGTAACATATGATGAAAATGAAATGATCCAAATAATGAATATGTTGAAATTTCATTAGGAGAGAACGAGGAGGGCGAGAGATCTGAAGAGGAGCCGAAGTTTGATTATAATTCTTCGAAAATAGAAGATGATGATGATGATTTTGATTTACAATTAAGTGCTAATAGTGATTAATTTGTGTTTGTAATAAAATATTATACGAATAAATCTATTATTGCATCAACAATATATTGTTATATATTAAATTTATATTATTCTATTATTAGAAAATTCAATAAAATGTAAATTTCAGGTTAAAAGTATGCCACCAAAGAGAAAATAGGATATGATGCGGCTAAGGTTCAGGTTACAACAATTTGGAGAAGCCAATGCATTTCCAAGTGAAGCATCACATTTGGCAAATGCTATTGTACATCCAGATGAGGCATCACCTTCTGTACCTGCTGCTATACCATCCAGCACTGCTACACCATCCACCACCCTAGACCGACAGAGATATCAAGGGTAAACGTTGCGGATGAAGGAGGCGACCTCCAGCCTGGAGCTAATGGAGTTAATGGAAGAACATATATCACAATTTTCAATAATTTGTAAGTAAAACTCTAAAAATTTTGTAATTTATGATAACACCGTAGGTTTATACTAAAGTTATAGGTTTTAATTTGAAAATGATCTAAAATAACTTATATATTAGGTTGGTTCCATCTCGAAAGGAGAGGATAAATCTTGAGAGTTATATATGGAAGAATGTCTCTCAGCCGAGAAAGGATTTTTATTGTCAGCCTTTTGAGGTACACAAAATATATTCTTTAATCTTTTTTATTTTATGTACTTTTATACATTAATTAGATAAATATTGTTGTTTACAAATACTTATAGTATATTTTTCTTTTTTTAGAAAGATTTTTTTGGGATCCAAAATTTGATGCTGTAATTTATAATGTATGGGAGAGGCGAGCTCGTATACGTTATAGAGACTTTCTTGCTTCGATACACAAGAATAGTGTATGACCACCATATATATTCGAAGAAATATAGAGTCTTGGCAACAGTATTGGGCATCACCCGAGGAAATATCCATTTCAGAATGCAATTCTGCCAACAGACGTAGAGGACCAGATGGAGAGAATCTACGCGTACACACTGGAGGATCTTTGACCCACTAGGAGCATGCCCTTCAACTTGTAAGTATCAAAACTTTACACTTATATTCTAATTTTTGTACTTTGATGTATGAAATTTGATTTCAATGTAATTTGAAGTGTGAAATTTAAAATAAAAATATATGTGCATTATGGAGAATAATTATGTTATAAATGTCTGGAGTCATTAAAGGTTGTGTTATTAAGTTAAATTTTTTTGTCTAACAGGGGGAAATATCATAAAAATAGAAAAATATCTACTGAAATTTTTGTAAATTATAGTTCACTTATAACAATTTATTCTAATGCAGGAAAAATCTATATGTAGGAAGCCTATAGCACGCCAGCTCTTTTTGCACACTCACACCAAGAAGCATGATGATGTGACCTTCGTGAACACCTGATGCAGACAACTTCATGTGTGTATAACTATACTTTAATATTAATTCTTAAAAAGTATCACTTATTAACATAAACAATTATAATGATAGGACCAAATACAAGAAAACATTGAGCAACAGTCTCAGAACTTTGAAATTGTTGATGAGAGTTAGGCATATTTTGATGCAATGAGTGGTAGGGACCACCGTGAAAGGATTTTTGGCTTAGGTTCATTTGTAAACACATGTTATTTGCAATCCTTCACATCAACTACAACTGAATCTAGTAAGCAATCCGTATTAAATAAGAGAGTCCTTTAGCTTGAGAGCACAGTAAAAGACTGATGAAGTGCATAGCTCTACCCCGTAATGAAGTGGATGAGTTAAATGGTAGAGGAAAGACCTCATCGCTGCAGTTAGAGCATCGACCTTCACGACCTGCATAGCTTCTGGATAAGTGAATGTATTTGATATTTTACTACTATTAAGATTTTGTATAAATTCTTAATTTACAATAATTTCAAGATACTTATTCAGGTACATTATAATTTTTTTGTTGTACCATTCAAATAATGTTTACTTTACATTTAGCATTCAATGTTATATATTATTTACAAAAATTAAATGTACAAAAAAATCATAAGATTGTCATCAGAAAACTCAGGTAGGAAATGGGAAATGACAGTTGAAATTTATCATAATTAAATTTTCCAACGGAAATACAACATTCCATCACTAATTAGCGACATAATATATCATTCCTACGCCAATTTATCGATGGAATATATAACTCCGTTGCTAAGTTCCCAACAGAATAATATATTCCGACGGTAAATATTTAGCGACAGACCTACAACTTACTGTCACCAAATTCATCAATGGAATATTATGATTCCGTCGGCAAATTAGTGATGGAATATTCTAAATTCGTCAATAAATTTACCTTAATTTGGCGATGGAAATGCAAAATTTCGTATCTAAATTTAGCAACGGATATACAAATTTTTGTCACTAAATTTTACCTACAGCCATTTCTCCAATGACTCTTTCCGTCAGTAATTTCCGTCTCCAAATTTATTTCCCAACGAAAAATCTTTATTTTCCGTCGCTAAAACCTATTTTTTGTAGTGTGCCAATTTAGAGAAATGAATTATCTCTGTTAATTTATCTCCGACAATTAAACAATATTCCTTTTTCATTAGGATTCTATATTCTAACAAAACAAGAATATTAACAGCAATATTATCCCACATGCAATCCACTATTCTATTTCAAATTTTTTCAAACAGATAAGATAATAAGCAACCGCTATACTATTCATGTTACACACCTTTATATGTCAAAGTATCCTAATGTCTCGCTTTTATTAACAAGTCATTTTCAAAATCAATACGTAAATAAGCAAATCTCACTAATTTGGTTCAATAATAAATCTAATTTTGTTTAACATAATAAAACACATTCCATTATTGGCATTTGGAATTGAACCAGTACCACATATAACTTCTTCGATAATATGCAAACAAATTTCTCTACGTAAAATAACAACTAAAGAACCCAGTGTCCACTCTTCTTTTTTATCACTGAATAGGGATTCATTAGCATAATTTTTATGATTATTATTATTAGTGTAATAAAATTATTAAATTATTTAATAAAATAAATTTATATTACTTTTATAATATTAATTTATACTTTTTGTTATAAGTAATGAGATATAAATACAGTAAATTAATAAAAAATTTACAATTTTATTTATTATCAGTAAAAATATATTGAGTATATTATTAATTATTCGTAAATTATAAAAATAAAATTTATTATTTTATTATTAGTACTGTTAGTATCAAGTTAATAAAAATATTATTAAATATTAATAAATATAATAAATTTTTATTTTTAATAAAATAAATTAATTTTAAACAATTATTTGAATATACTTAATAATATGTATATATTATAAATTAATTAATAAATCAATGTATTTGAAACATATTATCTTTGTAATTTATTAGTTCTTAATCATTTTTATGTAATATAAGTGTTCACATGAAATGTTATTACGTATTAAAAAAATTAAAAATTTGTAAGTTATCGATAAAATTTAATAGGAGGATGGATTTCAGATTTTTTTATTAAAATATAAATAATTTATACGAAAATTTTGAAAAAAAATAGAGATTAAATTTTAATAAAATTGGTGAAAGCACGTGGAGGAGGCTGGTTTCTTAGTTTCTATCACAAATCTACAATCTTGGATAAGGCAAAGAAATGGTTGACAATGAGATTGGCCGTGTGGAGGTCGTTGATAGAACAGGACTAACGATTGAAGAGATTAAGGAAAGGTAAGATGAGCCACAGCTGTCGGTAGCAGCAGTCGACAAGGTTGACTCTGTTGTTTTCCTTGGGTTACTATACTACTTCCCCACCATTTTAGAGATTGAAATCCTCTGTTTCCTTTTTTTTTGCCAACTTTACGTCTTTTCATCTCAACCATCTATTTTATGTGGGACTCATATAAATGAATAATTGGGATGAAAAAGCATAAGATTGGTATAGAGAAAAAGAAACAGAGAAACAAGTCCCCCATTTTAGAGCACAGAAGTAATTTATTTATGTGGAATCATAATGGACGACCATTGACAGTGACAAACAAATTCCCTTTGGACTGATTTCAGTTTCCCGATCTCCTCTTATCAACCATTAAATAATATGATAAAGAAGAGAGTAGAATTGGACTGGACCCACCGGCTACTTTCTTATCTTAGGCCCTACTACAAGTGACCTACTGGCAGCAAGTAACCCTACCCTTTCTCTTCTGCTTTATTTATGCATACCACCAAGCAAACTAGCACAACCATTTCTCTTCTAGTTCTACCCATTCAGCTAAATCTCTCTCTTGAATTAGAAAAATAAAAAAAGAACTGATAACAATGAAAAGACCACCTGGGTTGCTTCTCACCCTCCTTTGCCTTTGCCTTCTCTCTCTACTTGTTTCCGCTGCTTCTTCTCGTCTTCTAATACGTAGACAAGGTAATAGCAGCAATTATTTTTCGCCTTTTTATTCTCACCCGCAAAGCTATTAAAGATCAAGGTTGGAACTTTATAATTGTTTGCACCATCCTACAGGTGAAAACGAGGCGAAGCTTGATGAAACTACTCCAACGGTTTCAGTCACAGACACTCGTGAAGAAACTAATAAGGTTTTAGGAACTATAGATTGGAATTTTATATTTATGATTGTTTGGACACATCATGTGAGATTGTTGGCTAATAAACTTAAAATTATGTTCTGTTCTTCTTCCTTTTCTTTTTTTGTGTCCTTTTGAACCAAATTTGCAGCTTAACATGGGTGCTGTGGAGTACTGCAATAAGAGAGACGAAGAATGCCTGCGAGGAAGAATGATAGCGGAGGCCCACTTGGATTACGTTTACACCGAACGCCATAATCCTTGAAGCAGTTAATAGTCACTACCAAAGGAATAAAATTGCTGTGCTTTTAACTTGTATTACAGAAAAGTTGGGCTGGAGAAAGTGGAATGGAACTGTATATGAAATTATGTGTACATAGATTGTTGGTGTAACGAATCGTTGTTCCCTTTTCCTCCAAAGGTTGCAAGGGCAGTAACAGTATAAACAGTGGAACTCATGAGATTGTTGCATAATAGGATACCAACAAGTAATCATGCATGTCTTGGAACTGTCGAGAGAAGCAAAAGGAAAAGAATAAAGTAGTTATGAATATGACTGGCACACAGAGTCGGTGAACAGTTTCACTAGAAAATTGTTTATTTGTGAAGGTCAATTAATTCTGTACGCCTATGTCGGCAAGTGTAAGCAGAGAAGGGCAATTGATTCATCTCTCTGTTAAGGGGCATTTAGTCCGATTTCCAAGGGTCCGATTTCCAAGGGCAAATTATCTTCAATTTTTAAAGGAAAAATGGATCCAAGCAATGCCCCGAATTGATTCAAGATGTTGCTTGCTTCCAGTCATGTGCTTCAGGACCTAAATTAAAACAGCGGCAGGAATCGTAGGTATCTCCAGCCTTGGTATTGACCCAACTAATCCCTTTCTTATTTGAGATTGTTATTTGGTCCTCTTTGGGTTCATCTTACCTCCTGCGTAAAATAGCAGGATTCAGAATTTCGAAACCATTACAGAAATTTTTCCGATATTTTTAAGTCCCTTATGAACCAATCAATAGCAATCTTTGCATCCACCGTTCCTACAGGACTGTTTTCAATACTGGTTGTGGACCACTGATGATCACTGCAAGAATAGTGCGTATGAAGAAGCTAAAATAGCCTCGACTTATAGGTAGCGAAAGTGGCCCAAGAAGTCTACCACAGTAGCTGAGAAACAATCAAGTTTGAGTACACAAGAAGCCTACATGAATGCTTTAAAACTTGTAAATACCACATAACAGTACTGATTTTTTAAGTCAAGGCTTAAGTACTAGAAACCAAATCAAACAAATTCATATATCCACCCATAATTAATTGTTCTCACAATCAGGGGAAGCAAATTATAGTCCACTATGTTATAGTTAATGATATAATTTAAAGTGCACTGCACTAGCATTACCGTAAGTTACCCAAAAAAGAAACAGACCACAGGATAAAATCGATAAAGGATATTGAAAGGCACCTCCAGCCTCAAATCTTATTCTCATTACGCAAAAACATCACCAAATTGTGAAGCTTACATAAAAGTGGGTTGCATTCCCTTTCTTCTTGTGTTGAAATTATATGGTGGCCTTACAGAAGAGCCGCTACAGAAAATACAGAACATCACACCAAAAGATAGCATAAATCAAACATCCAAGTGCAGAAAGTTAAGATGTAAACTGTCAGGTATTCAATACATCTCTATTGGCATAAAATTTTTTGGAGTATAGAAGAAGGTATTAGGAAACTACAAGATACTACTGTCATCATGTTGATGAAGAACATCAAAAGCAAGACAGGATCACTCACAAAACTGTGCTCCGAAAGAAAACTCAGACCCTCCATCCCTTGGCCTTATAGCTGTTGATCTTCAATAACGTGTCTTTTAATCTTCAAACGTCATGCACCCTTTTCCTATCCAGAAAATTGAAAAGAAAACGACTTCAACAAAAACGCAAAATAACTTCAGAGGCCAGAAATACAAGATAACCTCAGTAATCGCATGATCATTGGAAGCTATATATATGTTGAATCAATTCCAGCTATGAAACTAACACATCAACATCATTCTACATGAGGAACCCCACATTAACAAGACAAAAACTTTGCATCAAATCTCAAGTATGAAAGTTTTGATGACAACGATTTATGAAGCAACAAATCAAATTAGTTATAGATGCAATTTCCACTTGAGTAATATAGTAACTAGAACAATAGTGCAGGATCGGCGAAATTATGCACCAGATATGCGGCTCCATGTATATATAAGCACGTCACAACCCATGCCCAAAATCAAAGCACAAATGAAACTATTCCAACAGCCACTAGCAAAATAAAAACAGCAGCAGAAGATGCGAAGAAACAAAGAAAAAATCATCAAACTAATCAGGTAAAGCAAAAGGCTAAGCATGTTGTTTGGAAGGACGAAAATATGAAACAATGGATTTGATACTTCATCTGATGCAGAACTAAGACACTGCAGTTATCCAATATTTAGAATCAATAATAACATAAGGAAACTTACAATTTTAATGAGGTTTTCCATTCCTGAGTCAGAAATTGAACTTTGTGATGCACAATTCACATGCACAATGGAACCCTTGGAGCTCTCATTGTTAGCGTCCAACTTATCATCCCCCAGAGGGAGTGTCAAGTAAGTTGTTCCTTTGAACATCCATTTATTCCTTTCTTGACTATAATAATCTTCAAACAGCTCACCACACAAAATACATAAACATTGATCTTCGTCAGCAGGAACCATCGGTTCATCTTCAGCAATCGACTCTCCAAACCCATTTAAAAGAGCAGGAGATTCCACCAATAACGCAGATTCCATAGTCCCTGTAGCCCAATCTCCTGCATCTGCATACCATCTCCTACTCAACATGTTTGTACAATCCGAATCTAATCTCTTTAGAGTATGCCACTCCATGTGTCTATCAAGCTGCTTTTTAAGTTTAAGCTGAAGGCCACATACAACACATTGATGTTGAATGTCATCAAAGAGTGAACTAATTACAGGTGTATGTAGTTCTCGGATAACATCCGACTTAAACTCCAACCCAATGAGATTTTCCACTTCCACTGTGCTAGACTGCAGGGAGGCAGCAGATCCTTTAGCAGTTGGATGAGGAGTAGAAACTCCTTCAGTAGACAAAGATATAGAAGTGGTGTCTGGAAGAGAAGGAATTGAACTAGACTTGGGTGTAGTAGTACACATGTTCTGGTTCTGATTCTGATTCTTGTTTTCTGATTGAGCATGTGAAGGCAATGATGTCTTGGACTTGGATGCAGATATCAAACCTTTGGCAACTAATGAACTCAAGAGATTGGAAAGAGGGTTTGCACCCTTATCCAGAACATCTGAATCTTGTGTTGATGTAGGACCAGGAGGCAGTGGAAGCTGCTCCTCTTTCCTGGGAGAAACACTGGGGTTAGTCAATGGACTATCGTGCCTCAATGGAGCAGACAAAGGTATAGATGAATCCTCGGATTTTGCCTTTCTTCGCACACTAGTTATGCTAGGAATAGGGAGCTGAATACTTGATTTAGGTGGAACTTGCTTAACATCCTGGATATTTTTTGTAGGAAGACCACCAGAGGCAATATTAGATAGAATTCCAGTTTTCATAACAGCAGCCAACAAGCTACTCGTGCTTGATTGTCCAGATGTTTCTACAGTGGGTGAATTTGAATGGTCAGATGCATCACTTCCTGATGTTGATAGAGTTCCGTTATTAGAGACAGGCTGCAGATGTGGTTTCTTAATCTGATGAGAAGATTGTACATAACCTCTGTCAGATGGATTTGGCAACTCTTGATGCAGATGCCGTGCGGGAAACAAGGGAGAGGGTGGACGTTGGTGCGTGAGGGACTCTGCAGATAGTGATGGTGACACTCCAACAGTAGGTAAGCTATGTTGCGGTACCATTCCAGAGGATCCTGATAATCCATGTGCTGAAAATCCAAATTCTGAGTTTGCAATTTGAGATGAACTGGTGGTACGAGGTCTTACTGCCATCTTGGTCAATGAATCAGCATTCACAGCCAGCACACCAGGACTGGCTGAATGACCATCTGAGTGACCAGCAATAAGACCTCCAGAATGCAAATGTCCATCTCCTGAATGTGAATCCTGCAATCGCCAAGGGGAGGACAGATGGTGTCTGACACCAGATTGCTCTTTCTGTTCAGAAGATAATGAGTCCGAAGAATTTTCTCTATCAAATCTCAAACCAAATTCATGCACACTTTGTGGTCTTCGGAGGTGATTTTCAAAGTCCTGCACATGAAAATTACAAAGAAAAACAACTGTAATGAGGCATGCAGACAATGAAATTGAGCCTCAATCTAAATTCACCCGTTATATCTATTGCAAAAGAAATCCACAAGTACTAAAATGAATTCCCCACTTCAAAATTATTTACTCTCATGTTAGATCATCAAACCGCAGATATAGGAATTTAAACCTCTAGTTTAAAGTTCAATACGCATTTACTCATTTATTTTCTCTGTTTCAAAAAATTTGAAAGGAAAACAGTTTTTTTCCCCAATAGTCTACAGAATATTACCGATTTCTCTGTATCAACAGGAGTCCACCCTTTTCTGGAGTTACTAGAGAAATTGGCTATATGATTATCTGACACTCTAGAGTGCATTTCCCACATAAACTCTTCTTCTTCTGAGTTCTTCCAGCTAGGGGACATTCCACTGCTGCTAATGCTTTGAGGAGGCTCAAGATGCAAATTAAGAGCCTTGGTTGCTGACAATTTTGGAAGCCCTTGCTTTAGATTCAAACCATTTCTTGGGCCAGATATTGCCCCTGGAATACTGCTGCCAGTATCATACCAAGGTTTATCATGTCCTTGCTCAAGAACCTTCCCAGTTCTTGCACCTCCCATGCTTGAGCTTCTTTGAACATCAGAACCAGATTCATAGTCTCCACATGCTGAACTGATTTTCTTCTCAAGAACAGGATCACCCATGACTTCTTTATGGGATCGTTGGGCATTCTGAAAGACATGACTATAGTATAAGGCCAGGAACGCATTGATTTTCAAAATCAGCACCGAATCAATCATTTACTTACGTGAATTTTGATAGTACCACCCCCCCATGAACGTCCAGAACCAATGCTGGCTGATCTTTCCGATCTTTCAACATCTCCACTTGAATTGGTTATATGTAGAGTCATGGAATCAGGTTTTCCCTTTGCCTTGAGATAGAACCACGTCAACAGAGAAATATAATCAATTTTATAGTTAGCCCTATACTATCTCAACTAATCAAAGACTATAGAAGTTTGTAATGTCCTTGCAAAAGTAAAAAATTCTGATGCGACATATTTCAATGAAACATGCAGTCGACATAAATATGTCTGTGCCAATTTATACATCAGCTAAGCTTCTAAGACTAAAACAGGGTATGTATGGCACACCAAACTTAGCAAACAAAACAGGACAACAGCAATTTTAATCGAGAGTTGGAAAATATAGATTTTGGTAGATAGCTCAGTATAGCTTCGGCAATGTATTTAAACTTGCATTGCTAAAGGCACTTCAAGACATGGTCATATACCACAGCAGACGAACAAAACTCAGAAGTTCAATCAAAATAAATTCTTGTTTTTACTAAACAGTTATGGTGAGTTGACAATTAATTCCAATTTTCCTTGACTAACCACTTACACTGCTTGACTGCTGAAGACGTTGCCTTTCCAAATACTTGGGGTTTACATGAATGCTATGTGGAGGGCGTTGTGAATGAGAATCTGGCCTAGATGTAGTCAATGTTGAAGATGATCCATTAGCAACAGAAGCAAAGCCAAGTTCCCTCTCAATGATCTCAAGCGTCTGAGGAGGGAAGACTCCTTTCCATGTTCCAAAAAGATGCCCCATACTTGAATGAACAGAGGGATCAATGTGCCTATATGCCTTGCAAAATACCTAATATAGAAAAGATACTTGACTATTACCAAGTAATAACAAGTGAAACAACAATACAGACATTGCAGCAATTTGATCTGCAAAGAGTTACCTAAGATTGTTGATTCATCCAACAAAGGTTCCAAAATTTAGGGCATTAGCAATCCTAGTGAAAAAGGTTGTCAAGTAATGACACTACAGGACTGTATAACACAGCACACTCGAGTGTAGGATATCCTAAAAGCATCTCAAGCAAATAGATTCCATTACAGGAATTAAAAATCTAACCTCGGGCAGTCCGGCAGCAAAGTATTTTATGTAATCCCTCCCAATATTCTTTACAATGCTGTCTAGAAGATAAAGTGATGGCAGCTTTTGATCACTAGGTACCTGCAAGTTGGTTCATGATTAAATAACCTCAATAGCATAAAGTTTGGCCTCCGAGGGAGAACTTAACAGAAAAATGAACAAGAATCATATTTGCACACGATACCAAAATAAGAACAACACAGCTGCATTTAAAATCCTATCATTTTTTCTTTCTTCTAAAAGTTTAGGAGCAACCTGAAACAATTTGAGCACCTCTTTAAACTTAGTATTAAAAGATGACAACAAGTGAAAGCTTCACATCAACTGCCATGAGTATCATGACCATAGATCTGAAACCATCCATAGTACTTCAAGAAACAACCTTCAAATTAAACTGGAATTTTCAGAACAGACAAACTTCCAACCATTTACGAAGATTACATTCCTTCAGCTGAATTGTAGAACTTGATGCATCTTCAGTTAGGTTGTGAAACAGCAGGATGCAATACGTTCAATTGATAACTCTCAGACCAGAACCTGCCTTTGTATTAGCTTTGAGATACCATGTCCTGAATTCCACCACCTCAACCAAAACAAGGCAAAAAAGAGACGAAAGCTTTGCTCATCTTTTTTTTTTTTTTTGGTCCGATAAAATTACAATTAGGAGATTATAAGCATCTATTAAAATCAAATTGGCAGCTTCAATCACATGCTGGATTTACAGAAACAGCCGCACAAATACAAGGACCAGCTAAGAAACAACGAAACAATAAATTGATTTGGCTCCACAAAAAGTGAATTGCTTGGTGAAAGGTCCTTTTTAGTTGGTATCATCTCTCTTTAATAGTAAGACTTCAGGGAATCAGAACCAATGCCCCAAGTTTAGACGATATTCATGGACAATTCAATGAAATTGAACTCTTTAAAAAAAAGAACTCAAATAAACATACAAAACAGCAGATACAAGCATGTGATGCTTGATCACACAATATTTTTCATTAAGTTGAAGTTACAGTATAAACATCTACTATTTACAAACTTAAAATTTGTAATACCACAAAGTTACGAGCCAAAGCCAACAATAGAAATCTAAGACTGAGTTCACCTCAAGAATATTAGCGCAGACAGTAGCAGCAATTGCTTTAGCGGCATGCTGATTCTCGCCGGCGATTATAGTCAAATTCGTGATTATAGGCTTCGAATTAAACGTCAGCTCTGCCAACGCCGTCTTGTACTGACTCACCAGCTCCTGGTACGGCGTCGGCTGTGGATGGTACGCAGCAGCGCTTCCGCGGCTGAAATCGTTGCTCTCGGAGTCTCTATCAGTGGACGCAACGCTATACCTAGGCTGCGGAGGAAGCGACGGTCTGGGAGCGAATGGACGACCATTAGGGTTTGGTTGGTCACCGGCGAAACGGGGTTTCTTGAGACCTGGTTCTCGCGATCTGTCGAAAGATCTACGCGCACTCTCCATTTCCATTACCAGGAAAATATTAAAGAATTGTAAGCAAAACCCTAACCCTAAATCGTTTTCCTCATATGCAATCGTTGATAGTACAAGTGAATCATCGTCAGACACGGATTGAAAATCTAAACTAATGATGAGGATAAATAAACAGGAAAGAGTTACAACAAGAAGGCCTAGAGATTGGAATTACAGCAAAAAGATAATATGAAATGGAAAATTGACAAAAGTTTGCGGGAGTAGAGAAGGGGAGTGACAGACGAGACTGGAGATTAAGATATAGGGATGTAGATTGTAGAGAGCAGAAGCTGGCTAGTTCTTCGTCTATTTATTTACTTTTTATTATATAATTATCAGGTTTTCCCGGTATCGGGTTAGGCCGGGGTAGGGACAGGTAGACACTAGCCTGAGACCTGATTGGGCGTTTTCGGCCCCAGGCCCACTCAAGTTTGGTCCTAATCTATTTTCTATTCTTGAAATCTTTTATTTTTTAAATATACATATATGTATATAATTTTGAAATCATCGTCATCGTCGTCATCATCACCCAGTTCGAAATCCTGCAATGAAGCGGAGTTTGGAAAGGTTCGATAGTACGCAGTCTTACCCTTACACAATAGAGAGGTGTTTCCGGTGGACCCATATGTAAATGAGACAATATGTAAATGATGCAAGTTACAAAAAAAAGGAAAAATGAGCACGGAAAAAAAATCTATGTAACTAAATTTTCCAAAAAAATACATAAATAAATAAGATTTAAAGATTAAAAACGTAAAAAAGCTATGCACTGTGACAAGAAGATTTTAGAAAATAAATAGATAAATAAAAATGTGATAAAATAACTAGATACAAAATAAATAAATAAATAGATAAGTAGGATAAAGTAATAATAAATAAGTAAAATAGAATAATATCACTTACATAAAAGCTACCAAACTGCAATTAAGAGATGCAAGTTCAA
>JANQAP020000151.1:1719178-1732083 GCA_026874005.2 Erythroxylum coriaceum
AATTTATTAAATAATTAATAATAATATTTTTATATAATTAATAATAAAATAATAAAACTTTTATTAAAATTTTTATTCTTTTAAAATAGAAAATATAAAAAATTATTTGTCACGGTTGTAACTTGAACAAGTGACAACCGTGACTTTTTAATTAGACATGATTTCTATTTTAAAATCATAGCGTTAAACCTTTTGTAACAACTATTTTAATATTAGGGGTATAATAGTTATTTATTATATATTACATTTCGGCCCTGTTTGGTTGGCAGGAAAGTAAAGTGAATTTGAAATCTGATTCTTCGAAAAATATATCTATGGAAAATAAAGATATTAACATGTTTGGATACTTATAAAGAATTCTATTAGGAAAGTTAGATGGATTCTTATTACAGTGTTTGGTATGTAACAGTATTTCATAGAATGTAATGTAATTTTGACTTGTGTTTCCAATTATATCCTTACAAACAGAATAAAAATTGAAATCGTTAAATAATGTTAATTTGTAATACAAGTTATATTATTACATGTTATTTTTTTCATTCTTGATATTTTAATCATATAATACTATTATATCATAAATATAGTATTGAAAATACTAAAAAAATCTCAACCGAGTACAAAGATAAATCTTAAAATTCAAATCAAATATCAAAAAAATTTTTAACATTGAAAATTAAAATATAAACAGTGCATTATTATTAAATTTATTATTCTTATTAATTTTATTATTCTT
Organism: Erythroxylum coriaceum; assembly: GCA_026874005.2. Classification (NCBI taxonomy): domain Eukaryota; kingdom Viridiplantae; phylum Streptophyta; class Magnoliopsida; order Malpighiales; family Erythroxylaceae; genus Erythroxylum; species Erythroxylum coriaceum. Next base: position 1,719,912 of record JANQAP020000151.1, read on the forward strand.
ATTATTATTAATTTTCTACTTATCATTAATTTTATTATTACTAAATTTATTATTTTTATCAATTATATTTATTTATTTATTATTATTATTATTATTATTATTAATTTCCTGCTTATTATTATTCTTATTTTTATTATTTTTATTAATTGTATTAATTACATTTATTATTATTATTATTATTATTATTATTATTATTGTTATTATTATTAAATTCCTTATTATTATAAAAAGAGTTATCGTAGAGTTGAGAGAAAAGGAAGGATAGAATTGACTAGCGTATTTTTTAGATTAAATTTCTGAGGAAAATAATCTAAATACTAAAGGGGTGATCTGATTTAGAATCCAAGTAAAATGCTATTTACTTTCTCTATATTGAAAAAAATTTTACTTTTCTAACTACTCAAAAAAATGAAACAAATATAATAATATAAATTTTAGAAAAAAGATTGCTTTTCCAAGCAAGAATCCATGCCAACCAAATAAGGTCTTCATTTCTTCTATTTTCCAAACAATATTTCATTACATTACATTATAAACAATTTCATTCCTCCCAAACAACTTTTCATTATATTACATTTTATTTTATTATATTACATTTTATTCTATTATAAACCGTTCAATTTTGCTTAATTTCATTCCATTCTATTTTATTAATTAATATCTAACTAAACAGGGCTTAATGCGAGAATCCCAATACCCTCTACCAGGCTTCCTTATCATTACTATATTCCGAAAATGAGGTTCACGAAACATTCTGCAGATAAGTCTTAAACAATGCCTTTTCCGCTCTGTCTATTTTCATAGCCCTTTGTTTTTTATTTACTTGAACGTAAAATGGAGATGCAAGGAGATGTGTCCTCGAGACTTGCAGTGGAAAGAAAAAGAATGGAACAGTTGCATGATGAAGAAAAATGCCAACGATTTCATTGAGCTAATTTTAAGTTACAAATTTTACATACAAAATTATGAAACAGATTTATACAGACTTCCCATTAAGGAAACCGGTGTTACAGGCAAAAGAAAATGTACTTAAGGCAGCGATGTAGTTCTTCTGGCAGAGCTAAAAACACAAAATTCTCGAGTTTCGAGATGAAAGGCATGTACATCAATGATTCTGCGGTCAAGTAAATTAATCAAAATATCAGGACAGTTGATCGAAGCAGGCTTCAATGAAGAATTATTTTAAACCCATCAGACCAGATTTGCAACTCATATAATGACTGCAGAGAGCATGCATTCCTCTTTTAAGGAATAGTTGATGCTCACTGATTGCTAGTACATCAGCGAGCTTTGTGCTTAAGTGCATCTGCCGGAAGTCTTATGAGAGTGAATCGACGTAAATATATGGTTTATTAAACCGGGATGGGTAGATCAGAGTTGACGAATATGGCGCACCTGAGACTACCTAGGCAGTGCTATCCTTGCCAGATATTGAATCGCAAAAGAATGCTGTATTATGTGCATAAATAAGACCTGTGGTGTTCCACCCTTCACGCATGTAATGGCATATCAGCAGGACCAGAATGGGGTACAGGGGATTTACTCAAAGACTTCAAAGATTCCATGATATTAGCAAAGGAGGGACGGTTCCAAGGCTCACTGCAGGAAAACCATTTTTATTGAGACAGTATAAAAATTAAATAACAATAATAACAAACAAATAACCACCAGGCATTCTGGCTTAACGAGAGATGAGGATTAAAACCAAAACTAGAACTTCGAACTCACTTTGCCCAGCAAGCCTCAATAAGGGCGGCCACTTGAGGATTTAAATCTCTAGGAATCTCAAGCCTTTTTCCCTTGAAACCAACAGCAGCTACAACCTACAAGGTAGGCATCATATCCATAAATTTCCAGCTGTAAATGCAGAAAGAGTGTTAAATTTTATATGATTGGGCCTAAATAAATTGAGCACATATAAACTTAAATGAGGTTCCATCCTAAAACCAATTGGTGATAGAAGGAGTAACTCACTAGGCTTATATGCATGCTCAAGGCCTTGTATTCTTTCAATATGGGACAAACTCCCACTTATATTCCAACAAAGAGAAAGCACCAAAACGATTACAAATCAAAAAGTGCAAACACAAGGGAAGATTATTATTTTGGAACAACTCTCCCAGCAGGTAGACTGCAAGTTGGGAATTGCAGGGAAGTTTCCATGTCTGGCCATAGTAAACCTGGGATGTCTAAATAGTCAGTAAGTGAAGCTACTTAACTTTCACGGATATCCATTCCTAAATAGATGCCCTGCGCTTGGGCCCCTAGTCAGCCAATTGCTGAGGTATATCATAACAGACAATCAAGGACCAAAAAAGGTTACAAGATAGGGTATGCATCAAATAGCTGGTCAACAAAAAGGACTAATATGTTCTCTACTTATTAAAAGAGTCGAACTGGCAGATATATTATTTTACTGATCTCGTGATATGCCCAAAATATCGATTATTCACTATCAAATTGCTAGACTTTCTCAATTCTGCTTCCCAAACAACATAAATAAGAAGTCAACTCAGAATAAGACTACATTAAGATTGTATGATGTCAGAAGTAATTAACAACTACAGAACACAAACCTGTGCTGGATTTAAATTGCTCCAGGGCTGTTGCAGTGTTACAATCTCCCACAAGATGACACCAAAGCTATATACATCTGATTTCTCATTTGACGGTTCATCACGGAGAACTTCTGGTGCCATCCACTCAGGCTGATAGATAAGACAAATGAACATAAGATCATAATATCAGAATAGCATGTTCATAACAACTTAAAACAAAGAATTATAAGACAGTGAAAAAGTTCAGAATCACTTACCGTCCCTGCTGCAGACTTTGATGACAGGAATGTATTTGCTTTTAATCGAGAAAGGCCAAAATCACAAACCTGAACGGGTCAAAGAAAGTAAAAGTTGAATAAACAGAAAATCCTATACATATTGCATAATTAATATCAGCACTTGGTTCAACGGCAAAACTCTACACATCACAAAATTCAAACAGCACAAACATGATTATTTAGTTAAGAGATATACAAAAAGAATCGCCTTTTGGCCAAGTAACAATTCTAAACAGTAACATATTCATGACAAGAGGAGACACTAGAAATACTGTAAATTGCATAGGGCCGCATAAACAGCCATGCCAAGTGGATGATGGCAAGAAAATAATTGGGATTGGATAGGGTTTGGACGATGTCCAGTTCTCCATCCATGTGACATATCGATAAACATCCAACTGCCTACATTGGAAAACAACTTAAGGGTGCTGCGACATCCACAAGTATACATAGGAACCTTGTAAGAAATTTTATTTTTGGATATTTCACTCTAGATGGAGCTCCAGTTTAATCCCAAGATTTCACTTCTGAGGCATCAAACAATCATTAAACAGGCGATGACGGAGATCTATAACGAGCCAAATTTGGAGTCAACTGTCTAACCTTTACTGTGTACTTCTTGTCAACCAAAAGATTTGGAGACTTTAAATCTCTATGGACAATAGGAGGATTTCGTTTGTGAAGATAATTCATGCCTTTTGCCTGTGAGAGTTCAAAGCACCTTGATTAGTTTTGAAAGATACGACAAAAAGCTCTTGGCAAGCTAAAATCAAAGCAAAGGTAGTGAGCATATAAGCAAAAATGCATACCACATCATAAGCCATATTCATACGTCGTCTTTCATCTAACGCCTCTCTTGCACCAGACTTATGCAACAGCCTAAACAAGCTACCTCTGAATGACAAATCAGATTTAATCAAACCACAAAAGTTAAAAGTTTTTAAATATCTAGCAAAAAAATTGGAAGATTTTTCCAAAAAAAATTGGAAGATGGGGATTCTCTCTAAACTCCGTGCTTGAGAGAAACAGAACAAAAGGAATGTCACAAGGGAAAGAACCCGCAACCTTGATAAATATTCTGTCACTATGGACAAATTTGGGGGCTGCGTTACTGCACCCATGAAAAGAACAATATTTGGATGCCGAACACGCTTCATTATTGCAACCTAACAAGCAAAAGAAACAACTATACATATGAGAATAAAAAGCAAGGTGTTGTCAAAAGTTAATGTGAAATTTTATCGAACTCACAGTGAACACTCACCTCTCTCAAAAATTCTTTGAACCCGTCTGCATGAAACTCTTGCTCCATGAGAATTTTCACAGCAACTTCCTGTGGTTAAGATTATTATCGAGAAAAGAATAAGGATAAGGAGGTTGAAGAAGAGGAAGAGGCAGTGCAAAGAACATTGTAACTCAATTAATCAGTTAAAACATCTTGAGAAAACTTAAGTATGCTAAAACATACTTAAGCTAATTGTACTGGAAGCTAAAATAACACTATTTACTATTATAAAACTCAACAATAAGACATTGATAGATCATACAAATGAATGATCAAACATAAAAGACTTCTATGCAAAAAATAGAACCAAACTTCACTCTCATAAAACCAACAAATCCCTAGGAAAATCCATAACATTTCTACTAATCAGGTATAGTAGTTGCCATTCTAGCAATTAGGACTATAGTACCAAACATTAATACCTATATTCAATAAAACTAGTCACAACCTGTTAGTGGGCAGGTTAAGTTGCAAACAAATGGTAAACACAGCGCTCTAAACATTCAGAATCTCCAAGGCCAGATTAAGGAAATTTCTTGAACATAATTCATCTATAGTGCACTATGGTAAATAATCGATTGACACATAAATTCAGTGACATAGACTTCGCCTTCATATCTCCTTGACTGGCAATTGTCACCACTAAATGCACAATCACAAGTTCCATAAGATTTCGCATTTATTGTTAAATTTCACACTGAAAGCAAAAAGGAAACAAAGAGATGTGTGACATGTCTTCAAAGACAATATTTATGCTAAGAGAGGCAGCTTACCGAGCCATGCCATTCAGCACGGTGGACTGTTCCAAAGGAACCTAACAAGAAAAACCAATTCAATGTCAATCACCATGCCACAAGGAACAACTATTAGCTAATATATAGCTATTAGGCATTACTTTTTCTCTCAAAGGAGTGGCATAAACCAGAAATACTGTACCTGCTCCAATTCTCTCTTTCAAAATAAGATCACTCCAAGGGATGTCCAAATCTTCCACATCATGTGAAAGTTCTTTACTTTGTTTACTAGATACCAATTGACTACTGTCAAAAAACCTCGAATCTTCACTAGTTTTCACCATCTCGTATGATAAAAGTGGTTGGACATCCCTGTGCCCAGTGGGTGGGATATGCTTTGCAGGGATTGGGTCTTTGGTCATGTTTATTGATTGTTTAGCATCATGCGAAGGATTATATGGTTTGGAAAGTTGGAAATCTCTTTCTTGTTGAACAATATTACTTCTTTCATTGCCTGCCAGGTCAACTGGTTGAGAATACATAGCAATTCCAGAATCTTCTTCAGTAACAGCACCTGGAAAAACACAACAAAACAGCAGTTATTATTGAAATCTTACATTACAATAGCCTAAACACCTGAAGAGATGAAGTAAAAGATAAAAACAAGAAATCCAACAAATTGCATATATAATATTAGAGTTTTCTTGCACGGAATGAGCAAGGAAAAAAAACTGTTTAACACTTGCACTACTACATCAGTCTTCTCTACCAATGTGAGCCATGATCTAATTAATTCATTATTTTAAGCATTCAAAAATAAAAGAAGCATCAATCTTCTTCACAATCCAAATGCATAATGAGAACAAAGGGACCAAACTGCAATAAAGCAAATCTTGAGTTTCAACTGGCATCTCAGCTGTTATTAAATATGACAACTTGTGGAGACAACTGAAAGGTCAATAGTTGAGACCTTGAAATGTGAGTTACACTAAAATCCGATAGAGTGGGGTGGGGGTTCTTCTAGAGCATTGCACTTGCTATGAATTGCCAAATGAGGCACTTCCGAAGTGGCAAGATCAAAAAGAAATCAAATACCCGAAGTGATACAGCTAGAGATATGTATGAAGCTTGTCTATTTTAGTTCTCTTTCTTATACTTCTGTTTGTAATGTCAATCTATAGCATTCTGAAACAAACATTTCAAACAATCAGTTGCAGGAGGTTTAACAAATTCCAGAAACAGTAAAGGAGTTAGTATCATTGAAATAGAAGCAAGGAGATGGATTGGTATGCAAAGAATCAATTAAAAGAGGACTCAACTTTCAATACCATGTTTTGGAACATGTGAAACTAGAAACAATGTAGGCACCAGCAACTACAAAGCATACACAGAAGCAGAAGATAAAGACAATAAATGGAAGAAGAATTAACTAGAGACAAGCCAAAGAAGGAGTCACGTGGGTTGGCCTGTTGATGCATTACCTGTTGAAGTATTATCAAAGACAAGATTGAGTGACTGACAGTCCGAAAAATACTGTTTGGCCATTGACCTGTAATCAACGGTAGGTTCAGCTGATTTCATTCGGGGATAGCGCAATGGTGAAGAAATTGAGATGGAAGAAGGACCATTGAGCGAGGAGTCGGGCTCGCATAAACAGCCTGGCTTCCCTACTAAGTCAATTAGATATTCTCTGGAATGGGAGAAATACACCTTGTAAGATGTCTTTGATAGATTCTGGCTACAAGAATCAAACAACTAGAGACTACTGGTACAGCTCGAATTACATTATAGTGCACTGGGAAAACAATTAAATAAAAAACTTTAATACTGAGAGTTTAAATGTTGAAAAAAAATTTATATTTTAGCTCCCTGCAAAAGCTATCAAGACACATGTTCAACAAATGTAACCTTTACCTGCTACTGCTACACACTTTAAACAAAATTTTAGTTGATCAAGAAGATAGACACTTTCAAATTCAAAATGATGCTACAGCTTAAGTATTTGGGAAATCCAAACACAACCATGTCACTTTGGTAAACATTGGATTGAAGACAACAATACCCAGAGTTGAAAAGTAAACAGTATCGCTCTGCTTCTCAGATAGACTACTAAACAACATTTGACCATTTGTTTCAATTCTTCCATATATAACCAACATATATCATAAAAGCTAAGAAAGAATACCTTTCAAGACCAAAACGTACAAGACATGAGGTAGCATCGTCTCTTCTGCAATATCTGCACCCCTTTGCGATTCGACAAGGTAGATCAATGATATCAGCTAGAACCTAGACAAGATCACACAGTTCACCATTAACTCTCTTTTCTTCCTAGGAAGAAAAAGATAAGCTACATAAGACAGAGTATCGAATCTGTTTAAGCTACTAAAAGAAATCTGTTACACTCTTGGCATCTCAAAATACTAGGATTCACCCAAAAGTTTAAACAGCAAAGCAGAAAACCAATTAGCAATTACAAAACACCAAGATAGAATCTACCTTAAATAGTAAACATCGATGTCTACATAAGCCAATGGAAAGGCTGCCTATAGGGACCACAACGGATCCTAAACAATCTTTTACATCATGACTACGTTCCCTCCATATCAACAGTAAATCTTCTTCCACAGAAGCTGATCCCCTTTTGGTAACAACAAAAAAATATGATAAACAAAGTATTATATATCAATTGCAATATAAAAACCACTTCAACCTGCTCCAATAGGAATATTACTTACCCCATGCGATTGCATACAAGCTTTGCCAGCTGATCAACTACCTCTTTTGATGTTATGCAGCTGCAAGAAATGTTATGAACTCTATTTTGAAGTTCCTTCAAGCCTGGATCACTACGTCGATCAATCAAAACCACTTCCAGTGAAGAACCATCACTCGGATTCACAGATTTCAGAGACTCAATCGATGGGATGCGACCATTCTCTTGAAGATCAGTGCACACCGTCCACACATATGGATCCATTCCATGAATTAGGTAAAAACCATCAGGAATTTTGTCAAAGTATGACAAGCAACCATTCACCTGATGCATGTTGAGTATATAAGACAAATTAAGAACTCCAGAAGAAAACAATTTTAACATGAGAACATGCAGCCCCCTCTAACCTAGAAACAGAGAATACCATACAAAGCTACACTGATTTGACACTAAAATCTAAAATCAACAACTTGCAAACCCAATCATGAGCCCAAAACGTTTTCCTATCAAATACCATGATTTTTGCTGACTTTAAAATAATGTGTTGTTGGTATCCACACTAACACTTGAAGGATCGAAAAAAAAACCTGGCTAAATCCAATGAAATTCCCCGCCATGAAACTTTTTGAAGCAATCCTTTGGTCATTTGTAACTCCATTACAGCCTGACTTTCATATTTTCTACTCAAGTCGTGGGAATTTTAAGTGCAATTAGTTCCACAGATCACAATGTCAATGAAGAGGAGTTAAAGACCCAAGGTAGCATATTACATCATCTCCAGTTCCCTGTGCCAATTGTTTAATAATGAATAACATTACTTGTGGACCCATTGGTTTCTTCCACCAGTCCCTTTATTGTCTCAACAATCTATGGCCTTCCACTTATAAATTTGCCTCTTATCTCTCTATTCAAAGCATTGTGCATGACAGCACTTGTCCTTATAGAACTATGCTAAGAACCAGATGGAAAGAGAAACCCTACTTGGTTGCTAATATAGTATACTACCATGACAAGGATTCAATGTAAATAAAGGTAACGAAACAGAAATGGGAAAAATCACAGTAATAAGTTATTAATCTTTTTAAACCTTGCCTGTCAGGTACCCTTGAGGAAATTAATGTCCTAACTTAACCATGCTATTATTTATGTGGGCTTCTCAAGAAAAAGAAAGGTAGAAATAATATAGATAAAAGTTCTTAACTTGAGCAATTAATTCCATATTCAGTAATAAGGATCATAAGGATGAGAAAGGAGGGCATGGGCCTTTCTTTCCTACATAAGAAATTTTGCTATACAATTTTCATCAAAACTATTAGCAAAACAACCGCATAATTTCAAGAGCAGCAAATGTGAAATCAACAAAAATAAATTCCTCAGAAAGATACCAGTTGGTACATTCAATTCCTGTTATATCATTAACCCCACTAGTAATGATCATCTAGAGAAACAATTTTACTATGCATCAGCACTGTCACGTATTTCTTAGAGAAGAATAATAAGACATCAAATTTGAACAAGTACTATAATTTTGCCAAGTCCGTCAATTTCAATCATCGAACTACCAACAAAATTACAGCGGACATTCCTCCACAAACTATGACAATTACATTGCAAGTAAAGTTGGACGGCTGTTGTTCTCCGCCTCAATTAAAACGCATACATGTGGAAGCCAGTAACCAGAAAGTATGGAAGTGAACATCAATAATTATTACCGTCGACAAAACAAGCATATTAAGCCTGTCAAGTGAATTCATATGCCAGTATCATAAGTAATTCATATTCAAGGATTTAAAATTAACTTGTCGAAACACGTCTATCTCTACACCATATAACTATGAAAATCTGCGCACTTGGATTTCTTTTAGACACACGCACGCAGTCAAAGGCAGAAAATAACACGACGATAATGCCAAGTACGAAAATTAGAAATAATAATCGCACCCAAAACCTATGAGACACCGCCTCCGGAGAATTAGAGCTGGAGGAGCGCAGCGCAGATTCATCAGGAACCGGATCCAGAAAATTCGGATCATCAGCACAAGTTGCTTCGGACGACAACCGCAACGCCAAAGCCAGCTGCAACTGATAACTCTCCTCCGTCTGCTGCGCCCAGCTCTTTCCAGAAGAACCCGTCCCCGAAAACGCGGTACTCTCCCCCGCCCTGGCCCTAATCAAATTGCCGTCCTCATGCATGTAACCGCCGAACGCTTCAATCTCATTTCCTCCGGCCGTTGACAGAGTGGGAGGATAATACTCTCCAGACAACGAGCTCTCTCCAAAGCTACTCCCACTCGATTGCCGTTGCAATCCGATCGAAGACGAGTATAAGTTCAAGTTCCCAATCCGATTGTTACCAGACTGTTGATTCGGCCTATGATCGGACTCCCAATCAAAGCCTCTCTCTGACTTGAGCTTACTATTCTTTGACTCGCCCGAAATGGACGATTCATAGTACTGCGGCGGGTCTAACTGTTCGTCGGGGAACTGACTGAGAAGCTTGTAGTTGGATCTCCGACCAGGCATTTCCATGTGAGATCTCCGATTTGAAGACTTTTGCTCTTAGCTAAAAAGGAAGCGTAAAAACCCTAGAAGAACCGCCATTAAAATAGAGAGAGAGAGAGAGAGGGGGGTGAGGAGGCATACGGAGGTCTGGTAAAGGTGAGCTGAACCTGATGGAATGAGTCTCTCTCTAGAATTGTTTTTCCACTTTTTTTTTCTCTCTCTCTAGAATTCTATTGTCGGAGAGCGAAAGCGGTGCGGTTTTATTCGGTGGCGTAATTGTAATATCAAACAGAATTTCCTTTTTATGTTTTTAATTAAAGTTTTTGGGAAATGGTTCCTCTCCTCCGCTATTCGTTGACACATTAATTGCTGAAGGCTTATTGGGTTTGCTAAACAGAGAGTGACTGCTACGTTTCCTGAAATTTCTGAGTCTGCTGTTGTTGTTTGGCAGATTCAATAAATTAAACGGTCCAATCCTTGCTTTTTAACCTTTTAAACATTTATTTTAACACGTAACATTTTTGGATTATTCATGACGTTGAGAATATCTCACCTTCTTAGATTTCCAACAATATGTGCTCTCTTTTGCACTTTTGGTATTAATTAATAAATTTTCGTAAATTAGTCAATAACATTAACCAGTCCAAAGCAATGGAAATGGAATACCCGTACCAAAATATTATTCTCTTTCGTTTTTCAACTCAAGTTTCTAATTTGGAAAAGCATAAATTATACTCTTAAAAATTCGTGCCGTGGAAAATACCAACTTGTGAACTGCATTATTAGAAAACAAGTTGAGTGGCCACTGACGTTCCATTGTCAGAATTTAACATTATTTGCTAGTGGGTTCTCTGTACTCTATAGCTTGTAACTATTAATTTGTATCAATTCTATTTTACATAATTTTTTTTATATTTTTTTTTTAAGTTTATATATTTATGTGAATGATTAGAATTAGTCGTTCTATTATTAGATCTAAAAAGTCGCCAGCAAAGTATTTTCCTCGTAGGTACAAGTCTACATAGTAAATAGGACTAACGTTGAATACTGTAAGAGTCTCACTATCGTGGTAAATACTTTATGAAGTGCTACTTTTACATTTACTCTTTCTTTTTTTTTTTTTTTGAAAGAAACATTTACTCTTTCTATAATCGCATTTGCATGCCATTATCAGGAAACTTGGACGGGTAAGAGTTAAGACTGCTTGGTTGGTTATCAGGAAACTTTTCTTATTTCCTCGTTTTGTTACTAATATAAAATTTTGTTATATTTAAAAAACTTAAATATTAAAGATAAATTAATTTTTATAAATAAATAATTTTATTCAATTTCTTATAAAATATTGATTGATAAAAATTGAATATTTTTTATTTAAAAAAATAAGAAAAATTTCGTGTTTAAAAATTATTTATTTAGGTTAAAAAAACCACTAGCCTTTCGTATGCACGTTAAATATTTTATGAGAAACCTTTTATTTTGTGGAAAATTGAGAATTAATCATTCATTAATTCTCTTTCATTTATCATTTTTGGGACACATAAAACTCTACGCAGGTAGCTACGTCATAAAAAGTGAATAAGATAGCAAGTTATAATGGAGTATATATCAAACATATTGATTTATCTTATTTACATATTAATGATATATTAAAATAAAAAATAAAAATTAATTTACTTTAGTAAAATTTTGTTATATTTATAATATGATATTAAACTAAACATCTTACTAAATTTTAAATTATTATGTAACAATAATAAATAAAATGATCAATTTCTTATTTTATTTATATTTTATATTTTAATAAATAATTTATAGTTAAATTAATAATTGCATCTCATTACTTATATCAAAAAGGTTTAAATAAATATTTTATATAAAACATAATTTATTTTTATTAGTACTTAATGATTTATTACATTTTAATTATAATTAATAATATATTAATTAGTTTAAAACAATAGCCGTGTAAATTTTTATTTTATTATACAATGATAATAATAAGTAAATAAGACGGCTAACATTTTACAATAATTTATAATTATGTGATAAAATTATATTATAATAAAATAAATATTATTATATTTGTAATATAAGTAATG
>JANQAP020000151.1:1769024-1789671 GCA_026874005.2 Erythroxylum coriaceum
TTATTTATAAATTTAAATTTATATGATTAATAATATATTTTTTAATTATTTATACAACAATTAATAGTTTATTAAATGAATAGGCTTTTTAATCATTTTATCTCTTTTCAACAACCGCAACCGCACTTGCCAAATATCCATTTTTACGTTTCAACAGTTACTAAAACAGCAATTCCAAACATATAAGTACTTATTGAGAATAAGTACTTATTATTTCAGCTGGTTGATTTCAACAGGTTGTCAACCGCTACAATTTCCCCCTAAACCAAGTCAAAAGCTGGCTGAAATTTATTTTCCTTTTCCACAACGTAAGTATTGAATTTTGAAATCTCAACCAGTGGGAAGTATCTTGCGTCTTCGGCTCTTGGTCTTCCTTTTATCTCACAATTCAATTGGCGGCAAGCAAAGCAACTTTCCTTTTAATTTTATCAAATCGGGAAAGATTTAGAACTTATAAACTGACTTGTGGAGTTGATTCAATGAATCGTTAAAGCGTGTTGACCATTTATATTATAATTTTGTACAAGTTGGATACTGAGGCCAGCATAGCATTGCATGTCCCTTTAAGTGTGATTAGGTCCGTTAAAAGTCTCGAGGTTTTTTTTTCCATGATTAATATAACAACGTTAATCATTAAATTGATATGAACTATTAATTTGTCAGGTAATCTATTTAAAATATATAATGTATAAATTGTTAAAATATGATTAATTACAAAAAATCTTCAATTTTACAAATATAATCCGAGCTTTAAAAAGTGACAATAAAATACTTAAACCTTTATTTTTTTAATTCTAACTTGATATTAATTTTTCTATTATGTTTGCTGATGTGATATACCACGTGTCTAAAAACTTTTATTATTATCATATGTGAGCATCAGTTAACATTGAAAATTTTGATTAATAAAACAAAATTGTTTAATCATTTTAATAAGCGCTGATGTTTTTAAAACAATGTCACTTATTAAAGTGATTAAACGTTTCATTAATTATATTTTTATTGTTAACCACCGCTTAAGTATACTAATAATAACATATACTCTAGATGATCGAATCAAGTTTGGATTAGATTCCTGAATTTTTTTCCATTTTTTAAAAAATTGTATAGAATTTTACTAGCCTTTCTTTTTGAAACAAACATACATTGACGACTGAGGCAGGAATCCAATCCTACAATCTACTTTATTTTGGAAGTTAAAAGGATACTAATGTGACTGGTCATGTTGGACTAAGCCCGTTAAATCCACCAAAAGAACCCAGTAGTTGGCACGTGTGGGTTGAAGAACCAAAAGTTAGGAGGGAAACGAAAACAGAAAGGGCGCTTAAAAAAAAAGGCGCTAAAAGCAAAGACACTCATCTCTCCGTCTCTTTTCTTTCCTCTTCCTCCATCTCCATGAAATCGAAAGGTACGCTCTCGATCCATAGTCGACGATATCTCCTTTCATTGATTCACTCTGTTCAGTGAATTAACCTTTACGTTTATTTCTTCTCTCCTTTTCTGTTAATGTTTTTGTGGTTTCATTAAGTTTAAATGGTTGTGGCTTCCATTTAACTTGTGTTGTTGAGTCCGCTCTGCGTTTAAGTTGCTGTTTCATTTCATCAGTTTCATGTCTGATTCTTCTGCAGTGGCACTATGTGTTGCCTATTTTATGGTATCTGTATCGATGCAGTGTTCTAGTGATAAACGTAACTTGTTGATGTTCTAGTGATGAATAATTTTGAGTCCATCAAGGAGTTCAATGACCTTTAGTGTCAGACTGACAAATGGAAACAATCTTCGTTACTGTAAATCTCCGACGAAGCATGGTTTTTGTTTTAAGTCATTTACGCTTAAGTGAAGCAGCGATATCTACAGTCGCTATTTCCAGCCTTTTACTTTTAACTAGCTGTTAGTTGTCAGCGAAGTTCTAATAGGGGACTATGGTTGACACTATCTGTGCAAGAACACAATATCACAATTTTTGTTCAACACTACACCACAATTACAGTTGCTAGCCGCAAACCTTGATTATCTTTTTGGAAAGAGAAAAGTAAAGAACAAATTAGCAGCTTGCATTGCTTGACATTTTCGTGTTTTGTAGTGTTTTCGGATGAATGGCTCAGAAAGATGAGCTTAATATTAAAAGATTTAAACCATGTTACACATGTACATGCTACATGCCCATATGCTAATGGGATTGTACACTTTGGTTTTGCACCTATTCTTCTGTAAAATAAGTCAAGCTACTTAAAAATGGCATGGAAAGGTGCTAGTTATTGTCCCCCAAACACGGTCTTAGTCAATCAGGATGCGCCGCAAAATTATTAAGTGAATGTTGCAGAAAATGTTATCTAACCATCCGCTTTCTTAACTTTTGTCTTTGCAAACTTGCTGGCTGGAAAATGCAGCCTAGCCATTAGAGGACGCGGGGCTCGAGTCTTCTGATCAAATCCTCTTACACAAACGTATCCTGAATTTGTTGAACTTATCAGCAAATAATGAACTTTAACATATTTCTAGATAATATTGTGAAATAACTAAATTCTGTAACATCACACAAGCCATGGAATATAAATGGCAGGGAAAGGTATAGAGTAGATAATGATTAGGAAAATACTCCTCCTAAGACGGTTTTCTTGTAACACTAGATAGCTTAAGGAATCAATGTGCTGAATATGCGTTAAATAATGGTATGGAATGTCAGTATACTGGCTTTACACTTATATGCATTCCTCAAGTAATAATCAACACAAACTTCACAAAACATATCGTTCAACATTGCATAGAAGAGTACTGACAGTTTTACTCACCTCTCCAGAAACATTGTTGAATAGCTTCTGTGGTCATACCTGATAACCCAGAGACACAATCTCAGTGTTGTTTGACATGTGCTAAATATTTAAACAGCTTAAATTACTAAGCTTTACCTTTAAATATTGTTGGCACGGATGTCCCAAAGTAAACAGTTCGTCTTGGCAAGTTCCAGATCCAAGCCCTAGGTACGTCAATTGGATTTAGACTAGACTCGTGATCAGCAAATACCTGCATGGGAAAAATGTATTTTCTGTTGAAATATAAATAGACGAACTCAATGGAATTAAGATGTGTGTTGCACTAACCTCATTTACTTGGAAATATGTTCCATTTAGTGGAAAGCTTCCTCTCATAGCTGTCCGACATGGTATCTGTTTTTGAGATATTATAAGTGTTGGTGATTGCAATCGTTTGGATATATTCTGTTTAAGGAAATCAAAATCATAACTGAAACAGATATTCTTACCAAAAGTGTCCCTCGTACAATTTGACAATTTGCTTCTCGTAAACTGTTGCATGAGAAACATGTTGTCTCTTCACACAATTGGCCATACTCTTGAGAATTGCATTTATTTTCAGGGGCTTGAATGGAGTCTGCTGTTTCACCTGATCAAAGCAATTCCAGATAATATTTAGAATAAGAATAAATTATAAGCGTACCACGATTGCCTTTATATAGTGCATGCAACTTTCCAACGGGTTTCAAAATGTTCTGGTCATAATGATACTATTTTAGGCTTTGCATGAGGTTGCTTTTTCATCCAGCCAAACCAAGCACTGTGGCTTGTTGTATTGCTAGTCTTTCCTAGATAAATTTTGCTCAACTGAAAGAAAATATATAATAATAGCATTACCTGGTGTCCATATGGCAAGAAGGTATGAGCACGGATCATCAGGCTCTCTTCTATCCAACTGAACCAAAGTCAAATCAATTAAGAAATATCATTTTGGAACGGGGGACAACTTCCCTACTGACGAAGATATAGAAACTAACCCTTTGCAGAAGAGGGTGAGCGTCCGGAAGTTCATATCTGTAGTTCAAGAAGATGAAATTCAGTGCAAAGTGGATGATAACTTTTCCAAGATTGTACAAGCCAATATGTCGTTGATCAAATTTGAGAATGGTGAATCTGGAGAGTGTTAGTCTCATAATTTTATTTTCTTTAACTGGCTGCAAAATCACATTGAAGCAACTAAAATTTCCAAGTTATGGGGAGTAATAACTATAAACTTTTACCTATCACCTCAAATTCAACTATCTGAGTCTTAGACATGAATAACTTTTTGTATGCAAGTACTTGCTTTAAAAGCTATCATATTGGTACTAAATATTATTCTATCAAAAAGAGATGGATGCAAATACTTACACTTGGTGCTCTGTTCGTAACCGGCTCACATTTTTAAGCTTTGGTGTAGGTATAGAAGCTGCTTCTGCAGTCAAAGCAACTAATGCCTTTGACATGTCACTTTCTTGAAGCTCCATATTCTTTTGCATATAGTTTTGTAAATTTTGGGTGAACTCTTCAATGTTGAGCTTGATCGTAGGAATTTCATCAGGATCTTCGCATAATGTTTCTTCAATATCGTTTGGTGCCAGTACACTGTCATCAGTTTGTGGTGATAATGGTTCTTCAATAATTGGATAACAGCTTTTTCCCTCAGTTTTTGTTAGTAACTGTTGGTTTTTGTTTGTTTGATAATTTTTGTCTGGTTCAGTTGCTTGGGGTAGAGATAGGGGCACTGGTTTAACCAACACATCGGGATTTTGGGTAGTTCTGCTTTCAGCTGCGCTTACAATACCTCTTTGCTCCGGCCCTGGCAGGGCAAGCCTTGCACTGCAAACAAGGTTTCATTATTAGCTGGCATATCTAACTTTTCATTTTGTAGAATTGCCTAGCAAATGACACAGTTGATGACCGTGGATGTCTTTTACCCCGTGGTACAAGATAAACAGGAAACTAAGTTTCCTACTTTTGGTTATATGTAAATTTGTGGTACAGTTAGTATTTTTAGCTTTATTTCACTTGGCTTCTTGATCTTACATGTCAGGTTTTTATGGTTGGCAACTACATGGCAGTGATAATTGAAAAAAAAAAAAAGAATACACAGACCTTGCAAATGCACTTGCAAAATGTCTGCATTCTCCTCTCATTGGGCAGGCATTGCAATTTGGTTTGTTTTTTGTACAAAATACCTGCACAAAGTCTCAAAGGAAATAGTCTCATAGTTTCAACTTCTTATTACAGAAACCAGTAATTGTTAGGTAATATCTAAAGAAACTTAAGGGCACCTTTCCAAATGTAATCATCTGATAATGCAGCTCATACCTGTTCACTCATTCTAAAATTGATTAGCAAAGGATTTTATTTACAAGTAACTTGACAATTCATATATAGCTGCATTCA
Organism: Erythroxylum coriaceum; assembly: GCA_026874005.2. Classification (NCBI taxonomy): domain Eukaryota; kingdom Viridiplantae; phylum Streptophyta; class Magnoliopsida; order Malpighiales; family Erythroxylaceae; genus Erythroxylum; species Erythroxylum coriaceum. The sequence goes on from JANQAP020000151.1 coordinate 1,774,226, forward strand.
GTGTTTTGTTTGAGTTGCCAACTGGAAAATCCTTACAGTGTTCTTTGGTCAAGTTTGCAGAGTCGTGGCCAGAGGTATCTTTGAATTGACTCCAGCACCGGGTACCTATAAAGGAATAATGTTAGTAACTTTGTATTAAACATATTAGTTAGCATCTCTAATCTTTTAGTTATTATACTGACAGCTCCAGAAGATGCAACTGTAGAGATTCTGGAAGTGGTTGAAGTGGGACCCATCCCAGTCGTACAGCTATGCGTCCAACATTTGTGTCAACCTGTTTCACAGTTTAGTTAATTGAGATCTGCTATCAACAAGGTGTGAATCTTTTACTTTCGATGTGTGTTCAGTTCACTGGAACTTACTGGAAAAGCAAGATGATGAAGTGTTAGAAGTCGTACACACTCTACACTTTTCAACCCCAATCCCCTCACACTTAGCAAATACTCCCTGCAAAGGTGAGTTGAAAGCAAGTAGCTTACTGTTTTGACTGTGTAAAGTTATAAACCAATGAACTTGCGTACTTTGCATTCATTACATGAGACTCTAAAAATCAGCATGGCCTTTTATATATATATATATATATATATATATTTATATATTTATTAATGGCCGAGATAAGTGTTTGGTGCTTTTGAAGTCTAGAACTAATTCTTGGGCTTACTTTGCTTTGTCTGGTGGAACATCTCTTAGCCATTCAAGATCAATGCTTCCGTGTTCTCTTACCAGTCTATTAAGGAACTCCTGCATGATTATCGATGTGATTGTTGGAATCAAGTGACTCTAATTTTAGGTAGTTGGATTGGATTAGATGAATTATTGTACGATGTACAGTTCCTACCTTTATTCTTTCTGCAAGCATGTTGTTCATCCCACGTTCTTTAATTGTGTTGGCAATCTCATTAACATCTGCACATCGTACAGCTTCCCAGTCCAATGAGTCCATTGTGTTTTCTGTTCTCTCTCTTTTTCTGCCATTTGCTTCTGCCTGCTTTCTCAAGGAATCCCAGTCAACATTACTTTGTATCTCCTTGCCAACCCTTCTACCTTTGGCTTTTCTGGCTGCATCCATCTTATTAAGCTCTTTAATCTCAGGTTTGGTATGCTCTGTCAAGACTGACACTATGGTATCTAGTGAATTCTTTTGTTGCTCAACAGATGTACTGGTACTCTCCATGATATCTAGAGCCTGTCCAAACTCAGCTAGTTGTTTGTCAACAAAACAACCTTTATCTGGGCGGTTTTGAGACTGGGCACTCATATGCTTATCTTCTTGAGTAATGTTGCATGACAAGTTTGCTGTTGGAGATGTACAATAATTTTGAACTTTCATTCTTGGCTCTTGATGACCTGCACTTTGACTGCCAGATTGTGTTGCAATAAAATTATTATCTTTCACACTGTTTAGGCCTTGTTCCTTGGATAAGTTGAACCCTCTAATTTCATTGGTGACCAACTCAATGTGCTCAACCTCCTGAACTTTTAGATTGGAGGTAAGATGTGAACCATCTATCTTTTGGCCCAGGAAGTCATTATGCAGACTTGGGGTTGTTTCACATTTACTATTCAAACTCTGATCAGATGACATGCTGATTAGTTGACTGCTAACTTCGTAAAGCATATTGGATTCAGCTGTAGAATTGAATCTTTGCAATAGCTCCATACAAGGAGTAGAGGTAAAGAAACTGTCCAGTTGAAATGCCTCAGTCAGGTTGTATGCTACTGGATTGCTCTCTTGAAGTGATTCTTTCATTTCAGCAGCTTGAACATTTGGGGTATCTATAGAATTCTGAGATGAAAGTCCGGAATTTTGAGATGAAAAAGCATCGTTTATTATCCTGCATTCTCCTGTGTAACTCCCCTCTCTGTCATTGGTGCTCGTGGTTGATCTGACTGCTATTGATTGGTAGTATGTCTCCTTGTTGAGTCCTGAGCCAAGGATGCCTGAACTGCTTGCAGATGATTCATTACTGTTGACTACTTCCTGTTCTTTGACAAGCTCATTTTCTTCAATAGTCATGGAACTCTGATCACAAATCAATTGGTTTGACATATCATCCAATTTTATGGTGTCTTCAGGCTCTAATATGCACATGATGGGCTCGTCAATTGTTTTTGTTATGCTTCCTCCATGGCATGATGTATGTTTACTTGTTGACTGAACTGGAAAGTGTGCAGCAAGAGACATAAATGCAGAACTGCAGAGAAAACAGGAAAAGGAGCAATTGGAAAGAAACAGTAAAACTTTTCCCTTTTGCACTTCCTCAAAATTTGAGAATTTAGTAGTAATATGTAGAAAACTAAGGCTCACCTTGATAGATGGTCTGATACATTCTGAGTAAGAAAGACCCCAATAACCGAGTCTAATACAGATCCCTTCCATGGAGAAAATTGTCTATCCCCTGTATAAAGACGTTGCTCTTCAAATGCAAATTAATTGTACAAAGACTTTTGTTATTAACATTGAGTTGCAAATATAACAAAAGCTCAATTTCTTGAGATTTAAACTATAACTGCTGAGGATAATGATTAAACGTTTGGGTTTACACACTGGTCATAGAATGAGAAGCATCTACTAGCTCAGTGTTAAGTTTTATATGAGCAAAAATAGTTCTAAATTTCACACCTTCATGTTTGCATGCGTTCTGTCATTATCCAGTGGTTATAGAATGAAACGTCTACTAGCTCAGTGTTATATAATGAAACATCTACTAGCTCAGTGTTAAGTTTTATATTAGCAGAAACAGTTCTAAATTTCACACCTTCATGTTTGCATATGTTCATTATCCGACTTATGTTGGTTGAATCCATGTTTCTTATGACATAGTCAATGTGTCAAGTTACTTGGCAAAGTAATGTTCAGGGATCTCATTTATAACATGAATAAATTACAGGTTTAATGATACATGTTGGAAATGTGTTTTTGTAGCTGAAGTTAGATTACATCTAGTGTTTCAACACAAAGATTCACTTAGCAATATAACATTTTCACCAACTATTCATGAATCACTTCAAGGAGGTTGTTGGCCCTGTTGAAATTGAATAAAGCAATTTAAGAAAATTCTATTCTGACCTTGAACAAGATGCATGCGAGCTATAAATGAGCTTGCACGCCCATGGAATACATTTCGTTCTTCTTCCCACCACTTTGCTTTTTCCTCGTCTGTTCCATCAATACCTTCACTATTGATGTTTGCTAGAAGAAGCTTCCATACTCTATTAGTTTCTTCATCTAGATCAACTTTAGGCCGTTGCCGAAGTTTCTTGATGGGCTCAAATGAACTATCATAGGGTATAATAGTGTCATCTCTCCCATGAAGGATGATGGCATTCTGCTTTTCATTTTTAAAACTGTAAGGCACAAGTGCAGTTTGCTCTATGTATGAGATGCTATTATCTTCCCTATTTGTGTCAAAATGTGCTAATCGCTCAACTATTATGTCAGCAGCAGACATTTCTTTACACATTTCATTACGAGCACCTGCACAAGATGGCTATTGATTGAGAAGCAAATGGCAAAGTTGGTAGATACATTAATTTGTAAAACTGATCTTTTTTTAACTATATCCAAAATTGAAGTATGATATTGGTGATACCTTGAATTTCGGCAGGAATTTGGTTATTGTATAAAGTCATTGTTCCGAGTGACAACTCTTGGTTTCTCCTGGACAATGTTAGATTAACCAAAGGAACTTTCCTCTTGGTTCTCTTTTTGGTCGGCTGCCCTAACAGTGATGCTTCTGTAACTGTAAGAGGTCGACTTGGTATTGCAAATTGCTGCCGGTTATTGTCTGAACTTGCTTGTCTGCCTGCACAGGTTGGACTAGTTGCACACTGTGCAATTCCAGCAAGTGAAGCTAAATCCCTCACTTGAGTGTAAGCTTTTGGTCTCTTTTTTGTTGACCTGTCTGTTGGATGTATCATACACCCAAAAACTTCTGGCTCGTGCTGAAGGACTCTTCCTGCTTCGAGTGCGTCTGGAATTCCTCTGGAATAAAGTGTAGAAGCACAGCTGGATATTGAGGTAGAAGGATCAAGATTGCAATCTTTTTGTGGGCATGGCTGAAATTGTAAATTTTTAGGGGCAGTCATGGAAGATGCTGTGCTGGGTGTGGTTGAATTCTGACCCTTTTCAGTTCTCTTTTTCTTGCATGTGCTTGGAAATTTCAACCAGCTCACTGACTGATTAGCAGGTAAACCATTGTATTGAATTCCTGCTATATTTGTGCTGAAAGTTTCTGGATAATCTACAAATATGTAGGGCTTATTGTTTGACCTCTGTGCTTGTCCTTCCACGGTCGAAGTTTTGCAGGTGCTACAGTTGGAACCATTAAGAATAATTGGTGATAATTGAGTGTTACATTGTAGCAAGACCTTCGTCGTATTTTCTTCTGCACAGGGAACAGATACTATATCTCCTGTTCGGTTTTGTTCAAAATCGGCGTTCACTTTTTCTTGCTGTGGAGCATTATCAACAGAGAGTGGTAGTTTGGGCGCTTTCTTCTCAGGTACTGAAAGGTAATCTAGAAGCACTTCCTGAATAGAAAGGGTATGAGAATTGGCAATTCCTCTTTGAGTGTTTCTAAGCCGAACTTCAATTCCAGGGCCTAGATGCACTGTTTGCTTTCCTCCAGCAGCATCTTGTCCATCAGTTTCAGATTTCTGATTGATAGTTGACTGGAATTTAGAGCTTTCACCTGATAGTTGTCCTTCCACATCAAAGTTTAATGTCCTTCTGCACGACCTTTTGATACGTAAAAGTGTTTCTGAATCAGTGGACTCTCCAGTTGCTTCATCTGGAGTTGAGAGCTTCTTGGCTGCATTCTTTCGAACATATTTCCTTTTCCCTGTTGGATATACCACTGTGTTAACTGCTTTTTCCTGTACTTGCCTCTTTCCTGCCTGGGTCCTACTGGAAGCAGCATGTTTTGGTGTGTCCAGTTTTTGAATCCTAGGCTTTCCTTCTATAATCACTTTAGGCCTGTGCTTTTTCCTCCTAGGTTTTAGCTGTGGAGTTTTGTTTAGGTCAATAGTATTGCCACCTTCCCTTTCAAAGTTGTGATTATCCTTAATCATTGTTGAAGTATCAGCAAGTGAAGAATCTGTCTCCAGGTCATGGAGTTCTTTACTGGCATGAATCTCATTGTCATTGACCCCTGCGGCTGCAAGTTTGCTCTCCTGCTCATTTCTTTCTTGGCTTCTTCTTTCACTTTGACATAAGAATTGTAATTCCATTACCTGATTGTGCTCTATTCTGATCCTCTTTTCTGGTGTTACAGGAGCAAAGTGACAGGAGGTTGTGGCAGAGAATCCATTTGTGATTTCTTGTTGCAAGTTTAGGTCATCAGCAGCATGATAACAAGGCTGAGGTTCATCTGCAAGTGGTCATAATCTCAGACCATTGAAGTCAGAGTACAAATTGAAAACTTCACAACTTGAAAGGCGTAGCCTTCATAAACTTGTTCCCGAAAAACATTGATGAACTTAAATTGAATAGTAAGTTTCCATTTAAAAAAGAAACAATTACAGGAAAAGATGGCATTCCCATGGTGAGTTCTAGTTTGTTGATATTCATTTGAATGCGATATGCTCCATATTGATTTATTACTGGCAATTGATGTTTAATGCTGCCAATTTCAGGTTCCTTACAATTCTTTGAAGTTTATTTCCTATTACCTTAAGACCTTTTGTTCACAGGAGCAAGATTCTGTTTCCTCCATAACTCGCTTCATTTACAGAGAATCCAAAGCAAATTACATTTGTGCAAAAATGAACTGCATGGAACAACCCCAAATTTGGGGCTGCAAACATAATCACCCAAGAGTCTAAAATAGCATAGAAAATGTCTGTCTTGTCTATATGCATTGCTTATTTCATGTAAGAAATACTGAAATGTCTTACATTGTGGCTGTGTGTAATTTCCATTAATGTATAACTTTGATTTGAGTGAGGAGCCTCCATTCTCGCACAGTGCCCAACTTGCAGAAGCTGCTGCTGCTTCTTGAGAAGCCAAGAGAACTTCGAAAGGAACATTGTTCCATGTTGGGTTATAACGTTCTCTGCTTGCTTGGACGTTGTCAGTATAAGTTCTCATTTTTGTTGCAATAGCTGCTTCCCAGTTGCAATTGGAAGGAGCCAAACGTGCATTCACCAAATTGCCATGTGTTTGAGTAAAAACAGGTGAAATCCCCACTGGTCCAATCCAATTTCCTTGGTTTATCTGATTTCCCAGCTCATCTGTGTAGATCACAGATAGTTTTTGTGGGATAGGCCTGAATGGAGTTTTTGGAATCTCAATTTGCGACTCCTTTTGGTCTTGTCGACCAAAATCCATTATGTGACTTCAAAAATCAGTTAAAAATTGAAACTTTTAGTCAGCTCCACCTCCCTAACTGCTTTCAAGTAGAACCTTCCTTAAATGTTGACCAAGGTCCTGTCAACGGCAAAGCTTGAGTTGAAGTTCGGTTTCCTGGGAAAAACCTCGTTTTCTGACACCCCATTACCAGGAACTGTCCTGCACAAAAACACTAACCGAATTGAGAAGACATGAAGGAAAAGTTGAATGGGTTACCAGAAAAAACAGACAGAGAACCCACTTTGCATGAATTAACTTTAAGACATTGTTCACTTTGAATTACTACAAAACATTATCTTTATCTCCAGATCTCGTAAGCAGAAACAAGCACAGATAACCAATCTTACGGATTCTCAACAATTACCTTAACTATCTCTAATGGTAAGAGATTATCTTCAGCGGATTCCATCACAAAGAACGTCACTTTATTCGGTTATGTTATACTGCTAGTTACATCAAGTAAAATCAAATTGTAACTGATGTAGAAAAGAGCAAAAAGATTATGGTACCAACAAATTTACCTGCAGATTGAGTCAATGCTGGAGATCTATTTCAGTCACTTGGAGAGAAACGGAAAATGTACAACAGTGTCTCTTTAAAGCAAGAGAAAAATTAGGTAAAAGAAGCCAACACGAAGACAGGAGCTTTTACATTAGAGAATTCTTTGAAACTGAGAACTCCTTTTCCCAGTAACCCAACCCAACTTTCGCTTTAATTTATTCACGACTTCATTTGCCTCTGTGTCGTGTTCTCAAAATTGTAGATATGATTCTCGAGGTCTAATTAGAGTTTTTCAGTAATTTACTAATTGGATAATGGAGTATTTGTTCAGGGGCAAATATGTCCAGAGAATATGACCAATGACTAAGCGTCGAGGATTGGCTCAAACACGTGAGCGAAATGAAAACAGAAAAGGCTTACGTGGCGTGTTGCGTTTGACATTTGGCACGTGAGACTGTATCAAAAGTCCGTATTGGGATTCTTCGGTTCCATTTGTTACGGCACCATTTCACCTAAAATTGCTTTAGTTGTTTATGCGTCGAGTTACACACCTTTTATGGTCTCCTACTTCATGAATTCCTCAGGTGTTTATCTTTATAAAAAATATAAATATATTTTATTTTAATTATTATTTTAAAGTCTAATAAATTTTACCTATAAAATACGTATATAACTTACGTAAATAAGATCCATGCATGCATTCACGTGCTTTCGTTCTTTGAATTCTGAACCTAACTATAAACTTTGTCTTTTCCTTGACGTCATCCACAGTCTATATTAATGTGATAGATTCTTAAACTTTTGAAATGCTTTGCTTCGAGGTTGTGCATCGAGGAACCAAATCTTCTGTACCGTTTTTAGTTCCAATCTTGTCCCCAATAATCTCATCCACAGATTTTACAATTTCTAAATTTTAAAGGTTGCCCTATTTTTACAAAATAATAATTATTTTTGTATATTATATAGTCTGAATACATTAAAAAATAATTGGTTAATATAAATTTTATAATGTACTCAAAAACCTAAAGTATATACGTAATTAATGCTATAAATATCAATGTTTTTAAAATCAGATAATAAGTTAAACTGGTAAAATAAAAAGTTTAAAATTTAAAATATTCAACTAATATTAGACCGCCATAAAATTAGTCAAATAATGAATAAGATTAATTAACAAATACAAAAAATAAGACTGATAAATAAAAATTAATCGACTTATTTTAATTTATAAAAACTGACCTATTAATTAACACACTGATCAGTTTTTAACTATAAAAATTATTAAATTAAATTAAACTGAAAAATTATTAAAATTGGTCAATTTAAGATTTTTATTGTTAAATTAATCAAACCGGTTTGATTTTTAAAACATTAATAAATATAGATTATTATTTATGTAAATTAATTTACATGAAATTTCAAAAAGAGAAAAAGAGAGAGATTAGATGTTTTCAAGCAAATATAAATTACTTCTGCTGTTAATTAATTTGCATGAATTTCTAAAAAAAGAAAGAAACAAGTAATTTAGGCATTGTTCATTTGTTTGTATAAACTTAGGTTAAAATACAACAATTATTTGTTAAGTTTATTGTAAATATTTAAAAATTTATAGATTATTACGGTTATTTGAATTTTATTTGGTGTGCATTCTAATAATTTCTATAAAAATTCCTACAAAATGTGGACTACGATTCAGAATTTTATGTAATTTGAGAATAATGTTATAATAAAATGAAAAGGTAAAATTCTGATAAAGATATACGGACACGCATGCTGCGTACTTTTGCACCAGCATGTTTAATCATTTCTAAACACAAAAATGGACTAAGGCTTTATCATTACTTTTTACGCCAGAGATTCTCAAGCTTTACATGTGCTTTGTTATTAAGCGTTTGAAGAAATCAAGAAGCAATAATTAGTAACAACTGTTTTGCTGCTACTGTGTGAATAAACCAATAAAAATAATGCATCGAATTTATTAAACTTTATCTATTTTTAATAGGATAACTGTCAATATTTTAACTTTAGTGACTAATTTTTAAAATTTTTAGTTTAAATTTTTATAAATAAAATAATTCAGTTAAAAATTATTTGTAATACAGATTAAAATAAACAAAAGAGTAACTTAAAAATATTTTTGATAACATGATTTCTAATAATTTGAAATTTGATAACATTGAGAAAATCAAAATTTAAAATTCAAAATGCATACCATTTCTCATTTAAATTGATCTAAACAAAATAATGTTTATTTTCGTTGCTTATATTTTACATATTTTAAAAATAAACCTTTTATATTGCCTCTTAATTAGGTTATATAAAAATTGCAAAGTGTAATGCGAAGTTTCACTAGTAAAAGTCTTGATAAAAAGATTAGTGAATCCATTAATCATGTTCCTAAATTAAAGTTACTATTAAAGAATGAAAATGCTTCCTTTTAATAATTATTCTTTAAAAGCACGTTTCTCCTCCAATGTTATTGGAGAGGCAATCGCAAGAAATTTCGAATATAAATATTATATCCTTTCCCAAATTTAGTTGGTTAGATTTTTATATTTGAGGATGCATGAGAAATCAATTTATTAAAAAGCTTACTATTTGTTCATAAAATTATAGCTATAACTTGCCTAAAGGTAGGATATCCTTTATTATTTAAGACTTTTATGATGTAGTTTATACAATAATTATAGCATTTTATACCATAAATATGGTGTGAAGAGTTCCCTGGTGTAACAAAAATGTATGAAAAACTACTAGATTAAACACAAAGTTACCCCATCTTTACATTTATGGATTATAAGATTATATATTCATTTTATAAACTCTTAAGTTTCTTTTTTATTATACAAAATAGGGCTTGTGTTATCTATTAATTATATCTTCGGAATTAAGATATTTAATTTAATAATTGACAATACGAGTTCAAGTTTTGAAGGTGATGTTATAAAGTATAAAATTCATACAACATTTTATAAATATGAGACTTTATAGTTACTATTATAAATGAAATAAAACTTGTGGCTTTGCTATTTCAATATAAAAGAAACTAGGTCACTATCTATTAACAATATTTTGTACTCTAATGAAAATGAAAATGGTAGATATTGTTTTAGGCATTTAAATGATGATATGAGAAGTTGTGTTGAGAATTTGGGATTATTGATCTTAGATATGGAGGACATTACTTCAATTAGGATAATAAATAATAGGAGAATTAGAGAATTTGAAAGAAGGTTGATAGAGTACTAGTAAATAATTATTAGATGATAAAATTCCTACAATTTTGGGAATTCCTTTTGTTTTGAACATGCTTTATTAGAAGTTTCAAACGTTACTCTCTTAAATCCTACTATATGCTTATTCAGGTTTAATAACCATTTAATTTATGCATATGATTTTTGGAATGCCTTAAGAAAGCAAATGGAAAAGCAGGTCAATGCATATAAAGCTTACATTTATGTCTAGAAGCTTAAGAGCATTAAGGGAGAATGAAAATTGCTAAGTCAAGGGTATTTCCCAAATGTTAAGGAGGAATTTAGGAGAACTAAGGAGGTTTTTATATATTGCAGGGTGAATTATATCGAGCTCTTGATTAATTGGAATTGAAGAACATTGAACAAGAGATGATTCATCAATATACATAAGCTCTCAATGTTTCTAATAACTTGTTGAGATAAAGAGCAAAAGTAATGAGGATCAAATAGGGAGATAGGAACATAAATCTATCAATGTGAGGAAAAATCACTACAGGATTACCTTTCTCTATGATGATTTTGGCACCCTCATTTATAGGTAAGACAACCTAAAAGAGTTGACTTTTAACCATTTTAAGAAGGTACTATGTGAAACTTGTTACGATTAATCTTTATAAGATTTAGGGGGTTATATTGGGATAACATTGAGTCAGGAGTTGATAAAGTAGCTTGTCGAACCTTTTAGCAGAGTTAATGCATAAATGGTTATATTTAGTTAAAATCTTAAGAAAGCACTAGGGTCAGATGGTTTTAATACACTTTTCTTTCAAAAGACATGAAGTATAATTGGAGACATGGTGACCGAGGCTATCTTGAAATTTTTTTCCAATAGTAGAATGCTTAAAGAAATTAGTAAATCATATATTTGTTTAATTCCTAAAATTGCTAACCCCTTTTTCTACACATGATTTTATATATAGAGCCATCTTAATGATGCTAGCTTGCAGGTTAGAGAAATCCTTGAGAGGTTCATCTTAGTCAAAGTGCATTCATCAAAGGTGGAAGCATTATAGATAACTTGCTCATTATTCAGGATCTCTTGAAGAATTATCACACTAAGAAGTCTGTATATGGTTATTCATTGAAGATTGATTTCTATAAAGCATTTACTATTTGGAAGAGGGCTTTTTATTCAACATTTTAGAGGCATTTGGATTTCTAGGTCTTTTTGTCGATTGAATCAAACAATATTTAACAACCACTTCTTTTGAGGTCTTTATGAATAGTGAACTAACTTACACATTTAATACAACTAGAAGTATTAGGCAAAGGGTTCCAATTTCCCTTTATAATTTACCCTTTTTATGGAGGTTCTAATAAAATTATCTCTTACATGATTGAGTATAAGGGAGTTTTTTAAATTCCCAAGAATTATAAGGAAATAAGCTACTTAGTTTAGTTTTCGCCAATGATTTGCTCTTAAGTTGATGGGCTCATTATGGTTCAATAAATTTGCTAATGAATTTACTATAAGAGTTCTCCAGTCTATTTAGATGGATAATCAAATAAGGGAAGAGTTAGTATTACATCTCCAAGGATCCTGCACATTTAGCTAATTCTTTCTTAAGGTTAACAAGATGTCAGGTGCACTAAACCTCTTTCAAATATTTAGACATTCCTATTAAAATAATGAGGCCAACTTAATTTTTATTGCTTACCTCTTCTTGACTCAATTTATCAGAGGATTGGAAGATGGAAAATAAGTTCATATCTTATGTTGGATGTTGCAATTGATATCTTCTATCCTTAATGGATTGCAAAATAAGTTCCAATCTTATGTTAGATGTTGTAATTGATATCTTCTATCCTCAATGGATTGCAAGTTTATTAGAGTTTATACATTATACTTCTAAAGAACATTGCTAAATCTATATAAAAGAGAGCATACATATTTCTTATGGTCTAGAAGGTGGTTATAGGCAAAGCCTCCAAGGTAAAATAAGCTAACCCTTATGTTCATAAGAATGAGGGCAATTTGGGATTGCATAAAATATAAACAATGAATAAGATACTCATCATTAAGTGGATTTAGAAATTATTCCTTGATATAGAATCTATATGGGCTAAAGGAACGCATTCTCACTAGTTAAAGGCAAACAATTTTTGAAACTTAAATAAAGAAGCTTGATAACTTTTAGATATTGAATCAAATGCAAAAGCTATCGAGCTTGGTAAGAATAAATTTCAAAGCTATTGTTAAAGATAGGAAAAGCATTTCGCATGATAACTAGTGTGAATTAGGGCCCTTAATAGTAAAACCTGAAAGGGCTTTGATAAGACATAGTCTTCTAGATATGACTAAAGTAAAAGAGATTATACAAAATAATTAATGGAATTGTTTGCAAAGATTTATGCAATTATAACAGATCATTTCCTATAATACTCTCATAACTTAGCTTAACCCAACACAGTCGGATGACTTGAACATAATTATGGGGTGTTTACAAATAAATCTTGCTTAGACGTGATTAGGGAGCATAAATTAGCTATCCCTTAATCTAATACTATAAGGATGAGTCTATCTGTCTAAAAACCTCATTCATAATATAGTTTGCAATATTAAAGTGGCTTAAAACAATTGATAGGATTAAGGGAAGCAGTAACTTGAAATGTTTTTTTTATGTAATTTGGAATATAAAATTGTCTCTCACTTTCTTTAACTGTCACTATTTTACAGGTTTATAGAGAACAGTTAAATTAAAATGCAACATATTTTCTTAATTATTAAATTGGAATAATCTAATTCTTAGGCAAATAATTCTATATTCCAATTCAAGGGATATTCGTAGAGCTTCACATTTACACTTTATTCCTTAGTTTATCTAATATAAAAATAGAGGAATGGTAGAAAGTATAAGAAGTCCCCTACCATCATTGTTCAGTTCAAGTTTAACAGTGTAAACAAAATTAGAGAATGGATGATGTTGGGAAGCTTGGGCGTAAAAGCAAGTCTTGATATGGTGTGAAGCTGGGATATTGGAATGGACATCAATTGCCAACAAGTTAACCACTAAAATCGATACAATGATAAGACAAGTAAATAATGAATTACTTCATTATTATACACTTTGACACTATAAATCCTGTAAATTAGTATTTAGGATAAGAGCTAGTTAAGTTTTAAGTGGTTGAGGTTTAGAAGATTCATAGTCTCCAAATGTCAATTTTTATATTAAGCTTGTAATGGACAATCAAAACCAGTGGAAATGGATCTTCATCTCATCTATCAACATGGTCTAATTAGCTTAAGCAAACACTAGAATTCCCTTATTGGCTCGATATTGAATTTCATAATTAAATCCCAACATAATTTCGTAGCGAAAGTCTATGTATTATGGTAGTTACAGTAATCCCTCCCATTAATCGCTTCATTTATCACAATCATGTATTCTAGAGAAAAATAATGAATTCTCCTATAATAAGAAGTCATATTCCTCTATTTTGGAAATATCAAAAGTCTATTGCTTTTGAGTACTAGTTGATTGTATGTTCCTTTTGACTTTAAATGATTTCTGTTCTAGAGCAAGGCAAATTCAAGTTATAGGGATTGGTGCACCTCTGCCTCTACATCGTCCTTTACATGCAATAGGTGCATTGGATGCCCCTGCTCCCCTGAGATGCTCTAATCTGTCCCGAACCTTGTGGACAATTAGCCATCAGGTGATCTATACCCCCACATTTAAAACAAACCCCAATCAACCACCTACACGTGCCCAATGTCTCTTGGTACAGTATGGGCAATCTGGTAGTCCATTTCCTTGTCTAGTTGAAGAGCCTCTACCAGTATTAGATGTTGCAAACTGTCCCTGATGTCTTCCTTTAGTGGCTGGGCTATAAACTGATTCTGTTAGGGACGCATCCTACGAGTCTTGGGTTCTCTTACTCGAAGATAAGCCACCTTTATAGAAACTCCTCTTTTGTGCCATTTCTCTTTTAGTTGTATCTTGCTTCTCTACTATGATAGCTGCTTCAACCAACTGATTGTAGCTCACTTGTTGTAGAGAAGTTACTGCCACTAAATATTCTTTGATGGAATCATTCAATCCATTCTCAAATTGTCTGCATTGGAAGGCCTCTGTCAGAACAGACTATGGAGCATACCTGTTAAGCCTGCTGAACTCCTTTTCATACTCAGTGATAGGTGCTTAATTGATTATGAAATTATCCTATAAAACTTAGCGATTATTGACATGAAAATGCTTAAGATGCTCACTTTAATTCATATATAATTTTAGGTATAATTTGGAAACAAAGAAATTAAAGTGGGTCGAAAGCACGACAATTGGACCTTTTTTTGAAGGCTAATACTCACTTCTCTTCATAGAGTAAGAAGAAGACATGAAAATGCCAAGAAAGGAGATATATGTTGAAAATACAAAGAAGATGAAGGCATGAGATGGGACAGCCCCATGCACGTGAATTTAACGATGAACAATGCGACAGTGCATAAGCCAGCAGCTGGAAGAGAAGCAAAACGACAGTGAAGCATGAAGAAAATGCATAGCTCCTAAAATTCCAACATCTACGTGAAAAATGAAGACCATGTTTGCGTTCAACGCAGACGATGTGCATTAAACATAGACGAGGAATACGTTTCAAGAGCAGATGTTTGTAAGGGTTTTAAGAGTGAATAGTAGCGTGGACACAAACATTATTCGTCACATCAATGAATAGTATCAGTGAATAGTAAGGAGAGAACACAACAGTTGCGTGAAACAGAATAGTATAAGAGAGCTTGCGGGAGAGGAGTGGAGGTGTGAATAATATGCCTGACCCAACATGCTTATTTGTCACATCATATGAATAGTAGCTAGGAGAGAAAACAAAAGAGTAGAGGCACTGCAAGGGGTCTTTGGCTAGGGTATTTTCATAGGGGCTGAAGCATTTTCTTTAGAGAGACTCATAGAAGGCTAAGTTCTTGACGTCAGTTCGGAGGTGACATCGACGCCGACGACCCTCGTTAAGTGTATTTCTTCGTTTTTGTTGTTTCTTTCTCTCATTAGGAATTGATTATGTATCTTGTGTTAATTAATTTGGGTTTTGTGTATGAATAATCAGATTTTCGTTATTGCTCGATTATTTATGTATGAACCAACTGGGTATTGTGAAAGGATGATTTTAATGTGTTCACTGAATCGTTTAATTACAAACCCGTTGCTAGAATTTTGATATAATCTGTAATTGTTATGTTGAAATTCATGTGTAGCGACTAATGATTCGTAATCATTAGGGATAACATAAACTTAGTTAAATGACGCATCGTATGTGGTTGTTGCCTTGATTAATCGATTTTCCTAATTCATAATGCTACTGCCTAATTAAATCTAGAGATCGTATCC
>JANQAP020000151.1:1803863-1821749 GCA_026874005.2 Erythroxylum coriaceum
CTAATGAGTCATAAGTTATTAATTGAGCCCAATGACTTGTAAATGACACCGATTAGGATATTTCATTTCCTATTTTACCGAGCGTTTCAGCCCCAACCTATATTACTATAGGTAACTCTTCTGTGATTCCTTCAGTAATATTCAGCAAAGCCTGATTTTGTTTCCTACCTTCAGGCGTAAGAAGTAGGTTAAGAAGATATTGGTACTTTTCTCTTATAGGGTTCTGAAAGATATAGAAGTAGTATAAGAAAGAGAAAGTGTTTATTGATACATGGGTTGCATCTCTTGCTATGTTTCCTAAATATATATATAAAAAACTTTTGCATCTCTTGCTATATTTCCTAAATGATCTCCTCAGCATTGTCATTCCTCTACATCACCTTAAATATAAGAATCTACTTTGACTGTAATTGGTGCACTTGAGAATCCAAAATAGCTACTGGCTCCTCTTTATAAGTTATATTTTTGTTCACCTCTACATTCTATGATTGGAGTACATGAGAAGGATCATAAATGTACTCGTAAAGCATAAAAATATGAAATACTAGGATGACTTACAATATATTTGGAGTTAATGTCAATCGATATGCAACATTTCCATCTTTCTCTGTTATCTTGTAAGGTCCAATATATCTTAGAGATAGTTTCCCTTTCTTTCAAAACCTCATCACACCCTTCATCGGAGATATCTTTAGAAATATAAAGTCACCGACTTAAAATTCCATATCTTTATGCTTCGAGTTCTCATAACTCTTTTGTCTACTAAATTATGTCTCTAGTCCTTGCTTGATTAATGGAATCTTCTTTGATGTGAACTTGATTAGTTCTGGGCCCTCCAACTACCTCTCGCCTACTTCCTCCTAGCATATTAGTGATCGACATTTTTGTTCATACAATTCCTTATAAGGAGCCATCCCAGTGCTACTATAATAACCATTATTATAAGCAAACTCAGTCAAAGGCAAGTGTGAAATCTAACTACCACCAAAGTCCATCACGTACATCCTTAGTATGTATTCTACGGTCTAAATCATCCTCCTAAATTTCTCATCAATTTGAGCATGAAATGTTGTGCTAAAATCCAATCTGGTGCCTAATTTCTTTTGTAATTTCCTATAAAACCAAGATGCTATTTGTATCCTTGGTCAGATATTATCGACATAAGCACCCCTTAGGGACTCATTATCTGCTCTATATATACTTACATGAGCTTACATATTGAGTAGGTGGTTTTTATGGGTAAGAAGTGGGCTAACTTTGCTAACCTATTTGCGATCACCCAAATTGAATCATATCAAGTCCTTGTATAAAGTAGACTAATGACAAAATCCAATGTGATCTTTTCCTATTTGCATTCAGGAATTGGTAATGGTCGTAGCTTACCAGAGAGTCTTTGATGCTCAACGTTTACTTATTAGTAAGACAAGCACTTAGAGACATATTCAGCCATATCCTTTTTGATACCAACCCACTAATATGTGTCTCTAATGTTATAATACATCTTAGTGGAATCAGGATGTACATTGTATGCTGCATAGTGCACTTCCTCTAAAATCTCCTCCTTCATGTTCTCTACATCTGGAACACACAATCTCTTATTCATCTTTATTATACCTTCCTTATCAATCTTGGAATACTTATATCCTTCTCGTACTTCATAAATAAGCTTTTGAAGCTTAAGATCTTGGCCTTAAGTGACCTGATCCTATCTAATAATACCGACCGTATTATGAAGCTCGCCGGTAGTACCCTTGAATATGAAATTTGAAATTGAGTGCCTTGATCCATCAAATTATGCAACTCTTTGGTCAAAGCTCTCCTCTATACTACAATATATGTCAAACTACCCAAAAACTTCCTACTAAGTGCATCTGCTATTACATTTACCTTTCCAGGATGATACTGAATCGAGTAGTCATAATCTTTTAGTAGTTCCATCCACCTTCTTTGCCTTATATTACTAAAATATATTTTCAACTCCTGTGAACCAAGTAAATTTCACACATCTCACTATATAGATAATGTCTCTAAATCTTTAAACTAAAGATCACTACTACCATCTCTAAATCATGAGTAGGGTAATTTTGTTCATGTTTTTTCAATTGCCTTATAGCATAAGTAATCACCCTACCATTCTACATTAACATGCAACCTAGGTCAACTCTCAAAGCATCACAATACAATTGAAATCCTCCACCTTCAATTGGTAACACTGGGACTGGAGCTGTAGTTAAACACTTTTTTAATTTTTGAAAGCTCTCCTTAGAGGCTTCAGACCAAATGAACTAGGCTATTTTACATCAGACGTGTTAATAGGGATGTTATCTTGGAAAAGTTCTAAACAAACCTTCAATAGTAGCTTACCAATCCAAAATTTTTTGCACTTCTATCATTGTCATTGGTTTTTCCCAGTTTGTTACAGCTTCCACCTTCTTTGGGTCCACTTGTATCCCCTTTTAAAATACCACGTGTCTTAAGAATGTGACACTCTTAAGTCAAAATTCACACTTTTAGAACTTAGCATACAAATAATGTTCTCAGAGAGTCTATAAAACCACTCTCAAATAATGGGCATGCTCTTTTTCTGTTTGTAAAAACACCAAAATGTTGTTGATAAAGACAATCATGAATCAATCTAAGAACAATTTGAACACTTTATTCATTAGATCTATAAAAGTTGCTAGAGCATTGGTAAGGCTAAATGACATTACTAGGAATTCATAATGGTTGTATTGAGTTTTGAAGGTCATATTCATAAAGTTGATTAAATAGATCATTGAATCAAAGTAATGGATACTTATTGGTGAGGGACACCTTATTCAACTGAGCACACCCTATGGTGATGTGCTAAGCCTAATGAAATCCTTATCCAATAAATCCCACAATTGTTCTTTTAATTCCTTTAACTTTGTGGGTTCCATTTTATCTAGAGGTATAGAAATCAAAGTTGAACCAGGTACTAGATTAATGTGAAACTCTCTCTCTAGAGGTAGCCTTAGTAACTCTTTAGGAAATACATCTAGAAACTTTCAAACTACTAGAAACCTTTGGAGGCTATTAATTTCTACCGAGGTATCCCTGATCGAGGCTAAGAACCCTTGACACCCCTATCTAAGCATCTTAATGGCCACTAACATTGAAATTATATTGGATGGGATGGTTCTCTTATCTCTCTCAAAAGTAAAAATCTGAATCACAACTTTCTTCTCTCTATAATTCAGGGTGGGTAATGACTAAATAGTCAGTCCATCCCTAATATTATATTAAAATCCATAATCAGTAGTGTAACACACTACTACCATAGGACATATGGCTGAAATTCTTGAGAATATCCAAGTACATACCCTACGGGAATGGCATGTTAGAGCAGTCACATTCACTTAATATGGCATCTTACACATCATAAGTAATCATAAAAACAACTTATCTCATTTCATTAACAAAACATGTTTTACACTGTTATTTCATTACAAACCTTTCATATATTTACATTATAGAGACCATATGTGATCACACTGTTTCAAACAAAAGATTCTACATGAAATGAAAACTATATAAAGTACTCTATCTAAAATCCTCATATGACAGCTGACTAGACCTTTGAGCCATATCTTGATCCAAAATGGACAATACTAAACTTTAGTTAGCTTGCTCTACTAACAAGGTCTCCTCTCAGTACTTAAAAATCAACATTGCAATTTTGATGAGTTTTGCGAACTCAGTGGATGAACCATTATCGATGTGTTCACTCAAAACATAACACATATATGTCAATGAATAACATTCAGCTCAATCAAAGTAACACTTCATTCAAAGCTATAACTCGTATTCTACAATTTGCATCATAATACAGGACGCATTTAAAAATATAATCACTTTTTAAGTCATTCCAGAAGTACATTCTGAATGCAAGAGTATCATGTAATCATTTCATAACATAACACTCGTTTATCACAATTCTTCATATCACCATCAAATTCATAAGCATTTCTCAATATCAACACAACATAGTTCAACATTCATTTGCAATCAATATCATGAACACATTTAAAGATACAAATGCAAAAGTAAATAAGACTCATTTCATTTTAGCTTTGTTATAACCGAGTGCCTATTTCACTATCCTGTATCTGTTGTAGATACCGGACTTATTAATCGTTGGGCCTGAGGCTCTGATGTGCGTAATTAAGCTTAAAGCTCTTTTCACATTGGCTACTCTGGTCACAACTCCTTTATATGAACATGTATCATGTAATGGAGTATAATAGTTCACGTAATATATCATCAATCACTTTCAGTCAATGAGCACATACAAGTTTCACAATTCATTGAATCTAAGTTTGGCATTCAATAAATAGTTGAGCATTCAATTTCCTTATTCACATTCAAATCACAAACACTCCTAATACAGTCCCGAATCGATATTCAGACAATCAATTATCCAAAATCAGTAATATCACAATTATATCAATATCAATTCAATATAGAGGAATTAAGTTCAATCAACACTATTTGAATAGAACACATTACCAATCGAAATCTCACATCTAGGTTACCCACTATATATACAATTCCAACAGAAGCATAAATATTTGAGTTTACACAACTAGGTTAACTCACAGTACACTCCAGTTAGGTATTTCCTTGATGAGCCGGCAATGTCTGGATGGTGTTGGTCGATTTGTGCCTCTAAATCAAACAATACACATGTGTACACATTACTAATTAATCAATCAAATGAATGCTCAAGGTTACACATGTATATATATCATGTTTAATGCATACTCAATTGATTATTCTGGGTATGAAATCTTATTCACAAATCATACTTGTACATTCATCATGGTTTGTGCATCATTTAGTTTGCAATTAGGTTTATACCTTAATACACTTGATCACTTTCAATTCATCACTCACACATTTATCACTCTTTTTCCTAAGATTATACAGTCATACAATTTCCTAGTTCTCATTCAGTCATTCCCAATTCATCACTTACATACTTTGAATCACATTACATTTATGAGAACATCCTTATATCATTATCAACTCATATTTTACACTTATCCTTGAACATTTCCTTGATCAAAAAGCTTCTTATAATACACACAGCATTGGAACTTTACATCTAAAATTTTAACAATCTAAATCTATACATTCACGAAAATTTTTCCAGCAACATATACTCATACATTCACCCAATTCTCATTCATAAATACCCCATGTTCTTCAATGCTCTTTCATCCATACATTATACACATTTCTCATGTTCTTAAGATCATGTGTGCATTAAAAGAACTCATTTATTCCTTAAACAAATCAAAATTTCCAGATTTGAACTCAACCTCATCGAAACAGTCCATTCTTTAGGTTATGACTTCAATTAACTACATAAAATTATCAAGATATCTTCTAGTCTATTTCACAAAAGCATTAATAAGATATCGATAATCATTTTTCATGTTTTATACTTTGATTAGTTCGAGCTCTAAAGTCCTCAAAAATTAGGAAATAATACAAGGTTTCTGTACAGGGGTTTGTTATAGACAGTATTAGGAAAACAAGCATAACTCAAGCTCTAATTATTATTTTATCAAGACACTTTCACAAAGGTCAATCTAAGACCTATATATACAACTTTCATTCTATGATTTTCTTCAAATTAGTGCTCTAAAGATATGTAAAATAGATCGAAAGAGGAAGATGAAATTGAAACCAGAATTTCGACCTACAGCTCTAATTTTCCAGATTCAATAACACTTCAATCACACCTATCTTTACCATGAATTCTTCATCAATTATACCTCAAATCCCAACTTAAATCATCTACACAACAATCCTTAAGTTACTATTTTCGTACCTGAGAAAACAAAAAAGAAAAGTACCAAAGTTCAAGAAATTTCTAGCACAATCAATCATTAACATCATATGTAATTCATCCTAATTCATCATCATCAATTCTCTATCATAACATGCTATAAACACTAATCATTTACTTACACGTTTAACTCCAATTCCAGTTCAAAAGATCAAGCCAATCCAGTACTCTAAGCAAGCAGAAACATCACACGTTCAAGGTAAAATTTAGATGGATTTCGGCTAGGTTTAGTAAGGCAACTTCAAGCTGATCTTTTACTTAACTTTGTGAGGCTAAAACATGAATTATTTGTGCAACAATTAGGCATAACCATAAGCAAGTTCAGGGGGGTGAAAGAAAAGAGTTTCGGTAATGTGTATATGTATATATGTATATGTGTATATATATGTGTGTATATATATATATATACGTATATGTATGTATTAGTGTATATACATATATATGACATGATAAGCAATGATAGATGCCCCTATCCTAATGCATGTGGATATGATTATATATACAATAGAGGGTATGGATTCGATACATGTATTTAGATATAAACTTACCATATTGACATACTTGTCAACATAAACCTTGCGATGTGGGTGCCACTCTTGTTATTCCTTAAAAAATAGGAAAGAAAATATCCTAATTATTGTCATTTACAATTCGTTGAGCTCAATTAATAACCTGGGACTCACTAAGTTTGTTAGGATGGCTTAATTATACAATTCGACCCTTGATCCTATTCTCACATTTACTTTTCGTGATTTTTAATTAGTAAACTATTACAAAATTTTCCATGGTTCCTAAGGGAAAATTATCAACAAAATTTATAGGATTTTTAAAAATAAAATTCACTAGAAGTTAGACGAAACAGTATCTCCGACAACTCGAATATTGCTTCAATCATCATAATATTCCTCCAAATATCGAAAAAATTTTCATTCTTAAAGTTAAATGATTTTTATACCAAATGAAATCCCTTGACGAGTAGAACATCTTTTATGCCTGCAAGAAACTTAGATTCTCAACCAATCTCCACGAATTGAAGAAATATTATTTCAGAACCCTAATCTTTATTTTCGTCAATCGACAATGATAAAGGCAATGACTAGTGACAAGACCATGCTTTTGCTCCTGAAGTTGAGGAGAGTCTAATAGTGGTGGTGATGGTGGTGGCCAATAACACTCACCAAAGATGACGAATCGAAGATTTGAGTTTTTTCTACAATTTTTTGTGATGATTTTTATGTTGTTGTGGGGGTAAAATGGATAAGGTTATGATGGACTCGAAGAGAGGAGTTGATTAGTATATATGGTTGGCTAGTTAGAGTCACTGGCAATGAAGAATAGAGGAAAAGGATGATTTAGTGAATAGTAACCTTAGGGGGTGAAAATGAAAAATAGGAATATATATATATATATATATATATATATATATATATATATGAGGGGATATTATGAAATCCTAATTATTATACAATGATTAATTATCTTGGTTGAAATAAAAATTAGCCTAATGCATTTATACCCTCTCTTGAGGCACACATGTATATTAAACTAGGTAATTATCACTTCCTGATGCACAATTCAACCTAATCAAACTTATTAAGTAGAGTTAACATAATATAGGAAATCCCTTCTTCTATATTTAAGGTGCTTATTGTCCTATTGTAAGGATCATACTTCCCCTCCTAATCCTTTATACAACCCCTAACATTGAATCTTTAATGGCCAATCATAAATTTAATAATTAAAATCAAAGAGAATAAATTCAATTAGATGATAATCTATCGTATATTAATAATTGAAAGATCTATCATAAACTACATTCCTAACCCTAACTAAGGATTTTAACTACTCAATATAATAAAAAAATAAAATGAATCAATCTTAGGATAAAAGGAAGAAAATAAGGAAAGATAGAACAAGATATCCTAATTGTGTCTAAGTTGACATTGATTTTCTTCTAATCCTTGCTTCCAAGCCTTCTTAGATATTAAGAAATGCTAACCACTCACTAAAACTCAAGGTGGTTATCACACACCTCTAAAAGCTCCATAAGTTACTAAGAAGAATATTTATAGCCAGGGTTTACATTATAGAGTCCTAAGATGATTAAAATTTTAATTTTGTGTATCTTTGGATTACGTATATGTGAACTAATGTCAAACTAGCTCCTACACTGGTGTTGGCTACCTTCTAAAACTTTAGTCTCAAATTAGTATATATCTAATGCCAGTTATCTTCTATTTCTTCAACTTTTGAACCTTGTAAGAGACACTTATCTGTTAGCTATATTCGACGTCTTTTTAGCCTTTTCCTCTAATTTCTCAAATTTAGGCATCTTTAAGCTTGAATCGAACTCTAATTCTTTCTATAAAGTTGTTTTTTCTTATTGTTAGTTTCCAAATGACTATGATATTTTCTTGATCTTAAAACTATGAAGAATAGTGCACTCAAATAGAGGATTTCTCCTCAAACTCATCACATATAACATAATGAATTAAACATCAGAAAACATCATATAGTTATGTTAAAACATGCCATAAAGATGATAAAATATAATTAATTTAACCCATAATAGCATGTAAATTATAGCCCAATAAATTCTCCTACACTTATTACATGTCCTCAAATAATTGACAATAAGAAAACCCTAGCCAATTAAACTAGCTAACTCAATCAAGAAAATTTCCACTTTTATAGGTGTATACCATAAGCCTTTAAACCCCTAGGTGTCCCTAGTGAAGGAG
Organism: Erythroxylum coriaceum; assembly: GCA_026874005.2. Lineage (NCBI taxonomy): Eukaryota > Viridiplantae > Streptophyta > Magnoliopsida > Malpighiales > Erythroxylaceae > Erythroxylum > Erythroxylum coriaceum. Next base: position 1,812,483 of record JANQAP020000151.1, read on the forward strand.
TTATAGTTTCCTAGCCCATTAGAAAAATAAAATATATGCTGGCTCAAATTCTTATGAGATAAGTTTAATCAAAGCCTCATCACCTGATAAATTTGGTTTCCCAATATTTAAGAGTTTCATAGCAATGACTTAATCAAATCTCAAGTGTAAATGATCTATACACTCATACTATCAACATCGAGTAACTAATGAGAACCTAGTTACAAAACTAATAAGAAAAGTAAAAAACAACATAGAAAATTTATAAATGTTGAAAAAATGACATATAATTAGATAAATCTCATTTCAACTCCTCCATATCTAGAACACTATTGTCCCTAATACTGGGCATAACTAGTAATATAAAAAGAATGCAAAAACTCCATAAAAACTAGATGTTTGAAAGGTTACTTCCACTATAAATCACTTTACTTTGCCTAGTTGCATAAAAACTCAAAAATGGAGAGGCATAAATATGAAAATAATATTCACTTTTCATTTGAAATTTATAATATACTTAAATTCAAATAAAGTAAGCAACTAAAAGTTAGATAAAAAAAATAGAAATCCACAGATCCTAAATAACTTAACTACATTATATGTAATTCATAAGTTATAATTCCTGAAGGTCATTGAGGAGGTGGAGGAGGCAATGGGTGATGCTAAAGGTAAATCCAAAGCTTGTTCTATTTAATATGAAAACTTGTTATTTATCCCAAAAGACTATTAGTGGATGTTACCAATTGTTGCATTGTTATCCTTCATGGCTAGAGAGTGTTTCTATGTTTTTTCCTCCCTCTTTAACCTTTTAGTCATTGTCAGCCCACCCCTCCTCTTTTCCCAAGTTACTTGGCTACCGTTTATCAAGTCTTCCCAAATTGATCCACATGTTATTCTTCTATGTGCACTCAAATAACCTTATTTGGTCGTTATTGATATAGTTTATATCTCTTGGTATCACATCCCCATCATTAGAGAGGTCTATTCTTATTTCTTCACAACTGGTTAATTGACACCAAGAATACAAAATTCTTAACCTATGATCTATATCAAACCACATTGTTAATTAATTACAACATTAAGGAGAATATTATGACCAGTGAGACCTTGTTTAAATCATTATAAAAGAGATTCAAGACATACAACTATGATAATTATAATTGATTCAATCCACTAGCTTGAGGCTATACATTATGTCTTAATATGTAAGCCACTAGTTGAGGTTGTATGAATGCACTTATTAAAAATTAATTAACATATAAAACACAAAAAAATCAACCTAAAATATGTTATAAAAAAAGAAAATAGGTTAGTTAGAACACAAAACTAAGGAAAAATCTTAGAAATTTAAACCCATATAGTTAAATATAACATTAGCTTCAATGTCAAATAAATAATAAACTTAATGATAAGAGCAAATTAAATTAAAGAGATATATCCTACTTCCATGCAAGGTTGATGAGGTAAAAATCTAAGAAATTCCACAAAATTTTTCTTAAAATAGAAAATAAGCATCGATAAAAAACCAAAGATAGAGAAATTGAATTAAAAGAGAAATAAAGTTAAAATTTTTAGGTTTCCTCTCAGTAAACACTTCTTTACAAGTCTTTTAGTAGGAATTTCCACTTAAATTCTTCACTCATTTAGAATCGTTAATTGGATGAGCTTGGATACCTTCCTACAAAGAATTGAGAGAGTAAGATATCTTAATAAGATAAATATCTCATTAGTATATATAACACCAATAAAAAGGTAACTTTGTCCAATTCTAGGTCAAATGCTTCTTTGGTAGACAGTAAGGGTATATGCTTTCCTCCTCCTAAGTCCTTGAAATTATGAAGACGTCGGAGTTTGTAGTCCTTTCCTTCCACTTTAAAAACACTCTCCACAAGTTCAAGATCCTCCTATTTATTGTTAGGTCCTAATGTTTTACATGTTTTCAAAGAATCATTATAACTAACTTTAGGTACTTCATACATAATAACGTTGATTATATCCAACTTATAACATTCATCATTAAAGACAAGAAGTCTTTTCAAGACTTTGTAGATATAGAAATCCAACTTCTCCTTACCCATATTAAGTTTCAGCTTACCATTAACTATGTCAATTATCACCCCTTTAATTTCCAAAACTTGGTCTATTTAAGATGATGGGAACCTCAATGTCGTACTTCATGTCTATTGTAAAAAAGTCAACAAAAAGATGAATATTTGTACTTTAATAAGTAAATCTTCCACTACCCTAATTGGGCATTTAATGGATTGATCTGATAGCTAGTGTGACATATTTTTAGGATTGGATTCCCTAGTCCAAGCTTCCTAAAGATAGATAAAGGCTTAAGATTAACACTTGAACCTAAATCACATAAGCACTTAATAACATTAGAAGTAAAAAATTGAAATGGACTAGTAAAAATCCCTAGGTCCTTCAACTTTGGAGGTAATTTCTTATGCAAGATTGCACTACACTCCTTAATTAAAGGCATAGTAGAATACTCCTCAAGTTTTTTTTTGGTTATAAATAATCTCCTTAAAAACTTTAACATATGCTAATGTCTTAAATAATGTTTTGATAAAGGATATATTGATGTGTAACATCTTAAAGATATCTAAAAATTTATTGAATTTGTTTTCATCCTTCTTCTTCTTCATCATCCTTTGAGGGTATGGAACTAGGGACACATAGGATTTCACAATGGGTAATGGGTTTTGCTCTTGAACGATGTCTGTTGAAGAGGAGATCAGTTTCAATTTGCTTCTTTCCATCTCAATCACTCTCTTCTTTAGGCTTTTCTAACTTCATCGCTTTCTCCTCTTTATTAACTTCATCATTAAGTTTTTTCTATTCTTAAGTGTAATAGCTAGCACTTGATCTCTAAGTTCACCTTAGTGTTACCAAGAAGCTTTTCTTAACCTTGTTCACTCACCTCCTTAGCTAATTAGCTCACTTGCACCTCTAAGTTATGAATGGATACATAATTAGACTGAAATATCTTTTCAAGTCCGCGCATTTGGGTTTTAAGTTTCTCCAAGTTATCTAGTTCAACATCTATGGAAGATTGTTTAAGCATCTTTTCCATCCTTTAGTTTTATGGTAGTGGTTTTTGAAACTAAGGTCATTTTTGGAATCTAGATATCATATAAGTTTGCCTAGTCTAACTCATTGCTCCTTTCATAAAAAATTTGGGTGATTTCTCTACCCCTATATTGTAAGTATTAGAGAATTGATAATTCTTCACTACTTGTTTTCCTTTACAAGTAGTTATGTAATTAGCCTCTTGGTAGTAGTTTGAGATCGACTCCATATTTATGCATACATTAGAAGGATGCCCACAAATGTCATATTGATATTATGCCTCTCTATTTCCCATGTCTCGATTAAAAAACATCTTTATTTTATTCAAAAGATCAACTAACTATTATGCCAAGTCTGAAGATGCTTGAATCTCATAAAGGGATGTTTTTGACTTTTCCCTTACCACCTTAGTTAATGAATTTTTAGCCAAAGCCTCAATGATATCCTTTGCTTCCTTAACATTTTTTATGGATATTTTCCCTCTCACTACAATTTCAACAAAGTATGACATGTTAATTTAAGACCTTTATAGAAGAATTAGATAACTAGTTATAATAAATACTGATAGTATAGGCACTGGCTAAGAAAAACTTTATATCATTCCCAAGCTTTGTGGAATGCTTCCTCCTTTTTCTGTACAAAGTTCTAAATTTACATCCTCAACTCAGTGGTCTTACGCGAAGGGAAGAATAATAATATGAAGGCATCGTACTTTTGGTCCTTAAAAGAACTTACCTCAGTTGAGATGAGCGACATCCTTACTCGATCTCTCATGTAGTAAGAAAAACACCTTATTTGAAGCTCATTTTCTGTAACACCATTTAATAAAAGTGTTTGGATCACCAAACATAATTCTTTAATGAATGTGATTGTTTCTTCCCTATATGATCCACCGAATGTCGATAGCAAATAAACATGGACTTACTTTAACTTATAATTCTTCACCCTTTCGTTTAGTTTAATGTATGAGAGACTCACACTAATCTTTGACATCTAAATTTCTCTTATGCGTATTTAAGGTGGTTATTATTGATTTATACTAACAACGATGTTGTCCTAATTTGCAACCATCTCTTATCTCCTTCTTACTTTATTTTATTTACAGGTTCACTCAATTTTAAGATTATGGGGAGTAGGTCATCCAAGTTATTACTCCTGAATTTATTTTCTTGCATCAACTACCTAACAATAAAATAAAAATAAAAATAAAAATAAAAGAAAAAACTAGAATTGATAAGATAGTAAGTAAATAGTCACTAATAATGGCAAAAACTTGATCAAGTTTTTCTGGAAGTACATAGAATCTATTGTAACAAGTAATAAATTCTTGAGTATTTGAGAGAATCAATCCAATGAGGATTATACTTCTATGTTTATTAATCCAATCTAAGCAATGAAACTAAATTAAACAAGTTTTAGTAAAAAGTAATCAATATGTAAACTAATAAAAACAAGATGATTAAATAAAGAGAAATCAATAAGATAAACAGTAGGGTTTCATGGTTCACTCATATGGAACTTCAATTTTCATATAATGATTGATATCTAGGTTAAAATAACAATTAACCTAATGCATCTATGCCCTCTTCTGAGAAGCACAAGTATATTCAACTAAATAATTATCACCTCTTAATAGGCAATTCAACCAATCAAACTCATTGAGTATAGTTAATCTATTTAGTTATCAATATAGACTAGAAAATATAATTTTCTAAATATAAGGTGTTTATTCTCCTAGTGCACGAATCATATTTTCTAAATATAAGGTGTTTATTCTCCTAGTGCACGAATCATATTTCACCTCTCCATTCTTCATACAATCCCTAAGACTAAATATGTGAGGATCATTCATAAACTCAAAAATTAAAATCAAAGAGATTAAATTCAATTAGATGATAATTCTTTATGCATTAACAATTGAATGATCTACCATAAATTATATTTCTTACTTAATTACTCAACATAATTAAAATAAAACTAAAAAAATCAATTTTAACATAAAAGAAAGGAAAGAGGGAAAGATAGACAAAGATAGCCCAATTGTACCAAGTTAAGGTTGATCTTCTTCTAATCCTTTCTTCGAAGCCTTCTTTAATGTTGAGAATCCTAAAATAATCACAAAAACTTAAGGTGGTTGTCACATTACTCCAAAAGCTCCTTAACCCTAATAATAATATTTATAGCTAGGGTTTACATCATATAGTCTGAAGGTGATTAAAGTTTTAATTTTGTATGTCCTTAGATTACATGTATGAGAATCAACATTGGACCAGCTTTCACACCGACATTGGTTAACTTCTAGAATTTTAGTTGTCTCAAATTAGTATGTAACTGACGCCTAAGATCATCTTATACTCGACACCAATTATCTTCTATTTCTTCAGCTTTTGAGCTTTGCAAGAGATAAGCATTTATCTCCTAGTTTTATTCGATATTTATCAGGCCTTTTTCACCAATTTCTCTAACTTTTGACATTTTTAAGTTTGGATTAATCATTGATGTCTTCTACAAAGTTGTTATCCATCTTATTAGCTTTTAAATGACTAATATCTTTTTGATCGGACAACTATGAAAAATAATACACTCAGATCCAGAATTTCTCCTTAAAATTATCATATAAGAAAATGAATTAAATAAAGAAAAAATCATATAATTTCATATAAAATGTGATATAAAGATATTAAATATAGCCCTATCATATGTTAGTGCACTATGTTTACCTCAAACTTTAAAGATATTGGGTTATATATATATATATATATATATAGATAAATAGATATATTGTTCTCATTTATGGTCCTTTCTGAAGTAAAACAATTTCTTAAAAATATTTTTTTAGGGTAGGACAATTCATATGAGAATCTTATGTATAAATATCTAACTAAATGAATCTTGGAAAGAATATCTAAATGAATCTTGGAAAGAGTATCCATCTAATCTGTAATATCCACCAAAGTTATAATCTCCTGATGCATAGATTTGAGATTTTTATCATTTCTCTTTTAATTGAATAGTGTTCATCCATCAATTCTCTAGAAGTCATGTATTTGTGTATTATTTGGATCCTTCCATCATCTTTATCTTTTTTCATGTATTATTTGTTGGTTTCTGCCTTACAACCAATCGCTTTGGTTGTAGTTTAGTGATAAAATAGTTTAAAGGCATTATTTATCTTGTACATGTTTAGATGTATATGATAAAGTCCATGTGATAATTGTACATTGCAAATAAAATTATAATGATATTATAATTATGAGATTCATATTGCATTTATGTATTATCCCTAAATTGTTCATAATCATTGTTCTATTAAGATTGGAAATTAATAGAAGACAAAAAAAATTAGCACACATTATGTTTTTCCTTATGAAGGAAGTAGTCGATCTTATAGGCTAAAGTATAGAGATACTTAAACAAACGTGTGGGTGCTTGGTAGAAAACAAGTTGACTGAACATACCCGACATGAGAAATCTATTTGGAATATTACTTGTATATCCATAGAATTCTTATTGTGATGATTGTATAAGTGATCATTTGACTTAAGGTCACCAAAGTTATCTTGTATAGGGATTGCTATGCTTTGATACTATTTATGACCCATTTAACCATGGGTCGGTCAATCAGTAGTCATTAGATGTAGCATGAATTATATAGAGATAGTTGTGTGATCAAGATATGATTCATCACCCTAAAATAATTAGGGAGAATGTCCCGTTGTTTTCGATTAGTATTGATTCAGGAAATCCTTGGCCAAGGCATAATGATGTTTTATAAATAGTTTACAAATGTCATTAATTGAATTGATAACTAATGACAGAGAACTAATATGATTAGACTCAAAATATAGTAGAAATTAATTTCATGTTCTATGTCGAATCAGAACATTTTATGATGAAAGGATTGAATTATATTGAAAAATCATACGCGGAAAGGTTAGTCAAAATTACTTTGACATTCCTAAATATTTGGGTGGTCATGACGTATTGCTAGATGCCAATCTTGATCTATGATTATAAATTGTTTAATTATAGAATTAAAGATAAATTAAAAAGAATTTTAATTTATCTAATTCTAATTATGAATTAGAATAATAATTTATAATCATTGTTAACATATGTGAGAATCTAATGGATCTTTAATAAATATTAGATATTTAATAAATAAGGATCAATATGAGATATTGAATTTTATATGGGCATAATTGATATTTAATTAGAATTATTTATAATTCTAATTAAAATTAGAATTTAATTTCAATTAAAATTATCAAAACGTCTAGCACTTATTATAATTAGGCTTAAGCTCTATGGAGCTAGTACTTCTTGCTTAATCCTCTCTGTAAGAGTTATAAAGTTCTCTCAACTTATTCTATGAGTATCATTAGAGGCTGGACATTTGTGCAACTATGGTAATTGAAACGGATCAACTTTGGGAATAATTCGAGGGATACGACAAGACAAAGATCAAGCTTCAAAATAAGATACAAATTAAGTTTTCGTTTTATTATGAATTGTGTTAATTGTTTTATAGAATTAAAGAGATATTGGTTTTTGAAAAATCAAAAGTTGCAAAAAAATTTTGTAATTATTCTGCTGTAGTCGGAATTGAATCCCAACCTGATTTTCCACCATTTTTATGTATGTAATCTCTTTAATTCGGGCACATGGATATTCACTGTGACTAAACAAGTTAGCAACGGAAAGAAAGAAGTCACCGTGGTCAGTTTAGTTTTGCTTTTATACTTTTTCATTTTATATAAAAATATAATGATTCCTCGTGTTTTATACTTATTAAATTTTAAGAACTAATAAATAAATAAGTCCTTCAATTTAATTTATCATACCAAATTTTAAAGCTATTTAAAAAGTCAAATATACACATCACTTTTATAATTTTATTTTTAAAAATATTTCTGTTATTTAAAATTATTTATTGCGGTATTATGAACTAAAAATCTTTTACTATTTTAATCAAATTAATTTACTAAATTATTATTAAAATTGAGTTACAAAACTCATACAAATTATGTTATATGTATAATAACAAATCATATAATTATTTATATTAAAATAATAATAATAACTCTATTTTAAATTTTTTGATATTATAAAATAGTTTAATAATTTAGAATAAAATAAATAAAACTAAACTCTATCAGCGTGTAAAACACGACTATGAAGATTAAATCTTGTGTACTTATTATGGTATTCTTATAATATTTTATTAAATTATCTATACATTTTACGTAAATATATAAATAAAATTTAATAAAATAAAATTAAAACAGAATGACTAAAACAGAAAATTTAACGGCGGACCACGTGGGATTATAGCCGCCCTGCCGCTCTTCTTAAAGTAACCGAACAACCTAATTTCTCCTGCGCCCTTGACCGTACAATAACTGCCGGCCCACACGTACGTTGCAGAATCTTTTCCCTTTACATTTATAATATAGATAACCTCGTCTTTTGTTTTGTTGTTTTGTTGTTTGGCTTTTGTGCTTTCAAAAAGCTTCAGTTTTACTCAACGCATGCATAACGTGTTGTTCTGAATCGGAGCCTGCGTGGCGACACGTGTCAGAAGAAAACATAATCTGCCGATTGTGTGGCATTGGGAATGATGTCATGTGCAGTCACAAGTCATGCACTGTGGGCCACGGAAACCTTTCGGTTCACTTTAGCTTTTCCCGATGTTTTTCTTTTGACTTCGTCCATTTATGCCTGGCACGTAATAGCTTTGCCTTTTACATTTACCTTTGCCTTCTTGTCCAATGACAGAATTTTCAGCCGGCAACTTAACCGGCATCAACTAATATTTCATTTTTGTTATATTAATAAATGTGTTGAATAAGATAATAAAAAAAATTTATATTGTTAATTTCAACTGTCTCGAACCAGTGAAATTAATAGAATTGATCTACCAAATGGATGCTATGTGAAACTATTCAAGTTACGATCTTGGTTGCTCCTTCACCCACCTTTAACCAATTTCATCATTTATCGTCACTTTTCCTCTTGCTTCTCCATCGTCACCTCTACCAGTCATTACAAAATCCATGTTTCTTGACAACGAGGAGTTGGCCTTATGGCTTTAGCTTCTCACTTAAGGCTCTCCTTTATAGAAGGTCTTGAATTCGAGTCACGCAAAAGGAGGAGAAATAGGAAATTTGTCCTATTGATGATCCTCTAGCCCCCTGGGTAAAGCTCCTT
>JANQAP020000151.1:1892281-1903076 GCA_026874005.2 Erythroxylum coriaceum
TATTTTGCAATTTTTAAAAAAATTTAGGGACTATTTTATAAATTTAATAAATTACCCAAAACGGTACCCGATATTGACCGGTATCGGTACAGTACCGTACCAAAATTCAATCCGGTACTAAGTCTGTACAGTATTCGCAACATTGGTTCGATACATTTCAAATTTGCATCTCAATTTATTTTTTGCGAATATGTTTGACCAAGAGGGTTGCCAACAAATATGGCATAAGACATAAGAAGACAAAACCTGGTACCCCATAACATAATGGTATTATTGAGAGGATCAATAGAACCATTATGGAGAAGGTTTGGTGTATACACTAAATTTCGAAACTATCAAAGTTCTTTTTGGGTGAGGAGGTTTGAACCGCAATATATGTGATAATTAAAACTCATTATATTCTATTGGAGCTTAACATTCCTGAGAGAGTTTGGAAAGGGAAGGATTCAATTTATACATATTAAAGGGTGTTCACATGTAGGTTTTCAAGAACATGTCAAAGAAACAAAGATCAAAGCTAGATTTAAAGACTACTCTTTGTGTGTTTGTTGGATATTATGACAAGTAGTTTGGTTGTAGGCTTTATGATCCTAAAAATTAAAAGGTTATTATAAGCAGGGATGTAACCTTCTACGAGCATGAGATGGGTACAGATCGTATTAAAGAAGATAATACTTTTTCCAGCAGTTTGTTGTTTGTTACTATGAATTCTACCCCTATTTGTGCTTCCATTAATCAACCTACGAGTGAATAAGGCAAACATACGATGATAATAATTAAGGGAAATCTGATGGTGATAGTCTTATAAGACACATCCTGTGGATGATGTAGAAAAGATCTATGAGCATTATGAGTAAGGGGCAATCTGCTCAATTGTTAGAAGATGTCCAACTTCAAAGGTCAACTAGAGTGAAAAGGCCTTCAACAAGATACCCGAGTTTGAAATAAATCCTGGTAAGTCAAAGAACTTATAAGAAGCTCAGTCACTCTAAGACAAAGACTCTTCATTTAAGGCAATGCAAGAGGCGATGGAGTCACTTAAGAAGAATGAGACTTATGAGTTAGTAAAGCTTCCCAAAAATGGATGTTCAAGATCAATAAAGATGGAAACAAGCTATTGAATCAAAAGTATCGAGATTGGTAGTGAAGGGATATAATGAAAAGAAGGGTATCAATTTCAACGACATTTTTTATAGTAGTCAAGATAGCATTGATACGCACGATATTAGGACTAGTTTCTAGTTTGGAAATTGAGAAAAGTAGCTTAATGTGAAGACTAATTTCTGACATGGTGACTTAGAAGAGAAGATTTACATGGAGTAGTCGAAAGGATTCAAATTTAAAGGGGAAGAGGATTTAGTATGCAAGTTAAAGAGTCTTTATGGGCTCAAACAGGCACCAAGGCAATGGTATAAAAAGTTTGATTCGTTTATAACTAGCAATGGTTTAAGCCAACTTTAGCTAATCGTTTTATGTATTTTAGAAAATTTTATGGCAGTAACTACATTATCCTTCTCTAGTATGTGGATGATATGTTGATAGTTAAACAAGATGTTGACATGATTTCCAGGTTGAAGGAGGAATTGCCCAAGTCCTTTGAAATGAAAATTTTGTGTTTTACAAAAAAAATTTAGGCATGAAGATTATTCGTGATAGGAAGGCCAAAAAGTTGTGGTTGTCACAAGAGAAATATACTAAATAGGTGCATAAGAGGTTCAACATAAAGCATTCCAAGCCAGTCAATACACCATTTCAAGTTGAACAAAAGAGCTTGTCTTGTCACTGAAAAGGAGAAAGAATGTATATCCTTTATTTCGTACACCTCTACTATCAATTCATTGATGCATGTCATGATATGCATTAGACCAGACATTAAGCATGTTATTGGATTGGTGAGTATATTTCCAATTCTAGAAGGATACACACATGCGTACGTGACTGGTAAACTAGAGAATAGAAAGTTGACCTTAGGTGCTTTGTTCAAATTTGAGGGGGGAGTTGTTTCTTAGCAAGCTAAATTACAAAAGTGTATAACTCTGTTTACTACTGAGGTGGAATATGTTGTAGCCATGGAAGTTGGAAAGAAGATGCTTTGGTTAAAGCAGTTTCTCCAAGAATTGGACGTGAAACAAGATAAGTACATGGTTTTCTATGACAATCAAAGTGCTCTATATATTTAAGCAAAAGTTTCAATGTATCATTCTCGCACTAAGCACATTGATGTGAAATATCATTGGTTGTAGAATGTGGTTAAGGAGTAACCAAAAAGTTGAAGAAGATTGACACTGAAAAGAATGGTATCGACCTGTTAACGACGATGGTTCCTGAGAATAAGTTTGAGCTTTGTAGTAAGCTTGCTGAGATAGCTTTCAAGTGACTAATGCATTGGTAAATTTCTCCTCCGAAATGGGCTAAAGGGAGAGATTGTTATGGGTCCAGCCACATTTTATGAACTTATGTTTGTTTAATACCATTAAATATGGACTATGAAAGTGTTAGTTATATTCATGGATCAAAAGGAGTGAAATTTGGGCAGATTTGATGCAGAAATCGATGAGTTGAAGTTGTTCCCAGTGTACATGTCCGTGTCTAGGAGGCACACACCCATGTCAATTGAGGACACAATCGTGTGCATTACTGTGTACAGTTTTGTACCCATGTAAAAGTCGAAAGACAAGGCTTCCAGATTAGATACACTCGTGTAGAGTCAGACATGGCTATGTAAGTGTAATATACGGTCGTGTTTGCTGATTGTGTAACTCATTATGAATGTGTATCTTTGTAAAGTCAAGTTTTAAGCTCAGTGATCGAGTCAAGTTTTAAAGCTCAGATACGATCACTGTACACGGCCATATAGGTGATTGTGTGCAGCATAAAATCTTATCCTTTTGACATTTAAAGTTTAAGAGACAGAAGTTGCATGAGATAGCAATACGTGATAAAAAAAAGTTTTATAATCCAAATAACATTTATCGATATACATGATAATAAAAAAGTTTTATAGTCCAAATAACATTTATCAACTATAACTTTTTTAAAGTTTGATATCTAAGGTTAGTTAGGGGTATTTCTATAATATATATCAATATTACTCTTAACTATATATATATATAGCAATTTGTACTCAATTCTAATTATTATTAATAAAAAAAGAGAGATCAAGTATACTTGTAAAGTATTCTTAAGTAAACTCTAAAGCTTTATTGATTGTACCTTATAATTTGTGATTTAGTGAAAAATTTATTACTGTCGCAAGCCATTTTTATTATTTAAATAATTTATTATTAATTGAATAAACTTAAAGATCTTTTGGACTTTATTGCTTAAAGTCGTTCACTAGGAGGGAGGATGATGTAACCAAGACGCCGTCTTTTCCTTTTCATCAATTGATAGAAAGCAACTAGAAGAGCGTAGATGAGACAGACAAAATGGTGACCCACCACCATCTCTTGTACTCGTATTTGTCGGCATTTTTGACTAGAGCACATACCAAAGTAATCGATAAGTCTTTTCACCCAGATAACCTCTGCCAAGTAAATGTTAAGAGCTGGACTACAGTTAGAAAAGTTAAATTAAAAAAGGATTGATAATTAGATATATAATAGCATATGTTTGATTAGGATTTGAGTCTTGGAAATGGTACGACATTTTGCTTCATCGTCTTCCACAAGCAGCTGCGTCCTATGTAAACCACAAAACACTGAATCAAAGAAAATACAAATTGCATACAACCGAAAATGACGACGATGCTTTTGAGAATTTCATCAGCTGTTTGAAAATTGCCTGTTATTAATAGAAGTAAGGCAATATCCTCCACGGAACAAGCCTGCGGTACTCGGCCCATATGTCTTTGTATTTTTCTGCACATCGAGCCTCGTCTCTTCTTTCTCTCCATATTAGCAGAATAAGGAGGTAAATTGGATAGAAGTATGGAACAATTGAGCTGCAAAAAGAGTTGATCCCAAAGGCATATAATTGTGATGTGCACAAATATAAGGGCATGTATAGGAGAAAAAAAACCTTGGATGATTACCTAAACCCACAAGGTAGACTAAAGGACAACGCGAGTAACAAGTCTCCAAGGTAATTACAATGTCTTGCAATGCCCCTTCAACATAATCAACAAAACGTCAAACATATACATAAGAGTTGAAGCATCTCATAAACATTATGCTTAACAAAAATCCATGAGAAAGACTTGATGAATTCTTCATATTTAGGCTTTGTGAGACCTAACTTTGCCAAAAGGGTTAAAGGTTATAAATCCCACATGCAACCTCCCACCACAATGATCTATTTCTGTCCACTTCTTCAGGGACTATGGGTTAAAGGTCATTGAGTGTTGTAGCTGTGGCTACAGATGCCTTTTTCTTCAAGAAAAGATATTAACAACTTAACTGCTAATGTAAACATAATTCATTGAGGATTTAAATGAAACACAAGGCTAACAATCTCATTATCATGCAGGTGCGGCAGCAGAAAGCTCTGTCAAGGAATATGTGGCAAGGGAAGGGTGGCGTTTCGTTCAGGATCATAACAATCTGCTAAGCCATATTTGAAAATCGGGCATGTGATATTCAAAGAAACAGTCAACTTGTCTAGTAGCAATTTCATATAAGCTTCATAAGCAGTATTTGTAATTATATTGATGACAAGAAGACAAATTTATAGCTAAGAAATGTAATCATAATGGAATCTTACCAATAACCAGAAGCAAGCAACTTCCCTCCAATAACCTTTGGTGGTTTACCCCATATAGGCGCTTTAGGGTCTTTCTTGAAGATATGCTTCTGCTTGTTAGCTCCTCTAAATACCACATACCTGCCACATTACAGACGTGCAGTTTTTGTTTATGATTTTAAAACAAGTCAAGTTGAAGCCAGTGAGTAATGTTTAGAATCTGAAAGATACCCAATTAGGAAAACAAGGCAATTCACCAGCATAGCAGCTTTTGTTAATTCCACCTGGTTAGCCAAAAGCCACCAACCCTACAAAGATCCAGGTCTGTAAGGAAAAGACAAACTGATGCATGTTTGCAAAATCATTTTTAAGCTTAAGAAAGTTCGTGAGAAGCAAAACTGAGCTTTAAAAAATATAAAAAAATTGTGTGGAATATTTTAGAAGACAATTTCAGACTGCCTAGGCAGTTTTTGTCAAAGCAAGTAACTTTGCCTTTATAGAACAAGAAAAATTTGCGAACAAACATCAACTGAGTTTGCCTTTTCCTCATTTGGATAACTGAACCCTCTGTGATTAATGCAAAATTTGGCCATTACAGTTTAAGCAATTTCACAAGATACAATTCCAATTTATTTTTTCTGTCAAGAAAAATAATTAACCCCAGATGTATATCAGGCAATATTGGAAGTATATTCCCTGCCTCAGGCTAGGTAATACCTTTCATATGTTCTGTGACCTGATTTTGTACTTGAGTAACATATAAATTACCCTTGGGTTTAGTTGGATCACCTACTATGTAGGGTGATTCAATGCAATACAAAACACTCATGTTATGAAACCACCCTTTTTTCTATTTGCAATCAATTTCAAACAATTTCCAGAAGAGCTCCTCATTCCAAAACTATAGTTTCTATTAGGAAAAAAAAGCCTCTTTAAACCCATAAAGTTCCTTGATAACAGTCATTAGCCAAATTCATGGTAAGATACCTGGATGCTAAAAGTGAAAGGAATCCAGACCAGATCCCCAAATACCAACATAAAGCCCAATCTCTCTGCAATTATGTCCCAACTATCAAATAGAATAGACAAGTTAAAGAAGAACATATAACCAATCCTTTACCAACAAATGCAAACAGAAGCAGGAAACAGTATCCAGCTTTGCCAATAATTCTTATGAAATCAAATATGTGCTTTAAATATAGCCCAAGCTTCGAAGCATATGTACTGTACCTCATAAGATATGCAAACAATAGATTTAAGGCATAAGCAAATAGTAGTATGTTGGAATTTTCAGTCAACGATATATTTTGTTGAACCAAGTAGGCTTAAATGCATGGTTAATAATAACAAAACAGTGCAATATTAATGAATTTGTAAGTGATGATATGTAACATTGGAAAGTAATGTTATAAGACATAACTTCTGGAGAGCTTTAGTATTAATGCTGGAAACTTGAACTGAATGAACAAATCATGAAAGAGATGATTTAAGAGTTGGAACCGTGATTCAAGTTTTGCACAATTTGCTTGAAGTGAATCAAATATTGCTCGAAAGTTTTGAAGCAAATCAGGAAGGTAACATTGAAGAATGATGTTGTTGTAGTATATTAATCATAACTTTCTCTACGAATGTTGGATTGGGGAGATTCAAGAGATGTTGGAAAGCCAAGGGAAGGGGTTACAAAAGTCTAGAAGACACCTTCTCTGTTTGATTGACCAAATAGTGTAACTATGAACAGAGATTCAGTTGACTAAACCGAGCTTTGCCTTTTAAGGTACAGTCATATCGTGCCCCATATTGAAAGAAATGATATTAGCACGATTATAAGGTTGAAAACAAGTCTAATAAACATCTCATGAAGCAAGAGACACAAGTGAGAGAATAAATAAGAGCAAACAAAGATTACAAGCGCTATTAGAGAATCAAAGTTTGTGTGCACATTGAGGTTTATTTTCTAGAGAGAAAAAAACATTGTTTTATTGAGATTAATGTATTCTTGAGATTATTTACGCGGTGTGAGGCTTAGGAGTGTATTAGAGAGAGTTCTAAAAAAAATTGCAAAATTTGTCTTGGAACCTTGAAAAAGGTGAATTGTACCTAAGGATGGCAAAAGTGCCGAAGCCCAATCCAGCCTACCCAAAGTCAATGGGTTGGCTTGGGCTTGGGTTGGGTTTTTCCTTTTATTTTAGGCTTCAGTATATCAAATGGAACCTAAGACTGCAAGCCTACTAGCTTAAAAAGTATAATAATACTTAAACATTGCATTTATCGTGTCTCTAGTTTAACAACAATATATACCAGGTTCCAAACTAATTTTGAGAATAATTGGTGCTTTTTCATTATGTTCAAAATTATTAAGTGTTCTTCTATTTGCACGTAAAGTGTTTGATAAATTGACATTGAGTAGGTTTTAATTTGAGTCACCCAATTCATTTTCTCTTGGGTGCCTTAAGGTTAACAAATTTCATGTTAGGGAGGTCCCAAAATCATATCTTCAGAAGTCATGACAGACTTTGGATCAAACCATATTAGCAAAAGGTCCAGCAATCAGTGACACTTTGGATGATCTTAGGAAAAATTTTAGCATGACTTCATGCTATAGGATCTATGACAATTTGTTTGAAACGTGGTATTTGCTTTTCCAATTTCACTACTTTACTGTGTACAGCAGGTTGCTCTAATAGATTATTCATTTTGGTGCTATACCTAAGAAGATATTAGGAGAAAAGAAATATGCAAGAGTTTTCACCTACTGTTGATAAAAATTTTAATTCCAATAATGCATAGACAAAATCCAAGCTTCAAACATGAATCAAGATTTCCATTCTTATCTTCTGTTGATTAGAGGTCCTGAGGCATGAAATAAAAGAGAAATACTTCAAACCAATAATGCTAGAAAGATATACATCATGTACTTACGTAGAGGTCATGTATTCCTCATAGAAAAAGTAGTCCAGAATGTATATCTAACAGGGATGCAAAGATAATGTGAGTCAGAATCATATCTGGGATGGCATGAGAATAAAAAACAAGATACCTGCGAGCATACTCATATTACCGCACAAAATAGTTGGTACAGAATCATTGAATGGCTCAAGTTGCCATCTGCAATACTTTTTGCAAGAATTGATAGGTTGATGAACAGCCAACCCATCATTCCAGCTCTAACAAAGAAGAATCTACAGAACAGAAAACCATCTTGGTTAGCATATCAGAGTTCTAAACCTCCTTATTTCAGTAGATCCAACATGTTAAAATCAATGAAAAATGATTGCATATAATAAACCATTCTTTCCATGTGATACCAACAAAACTAAGATCTTTTAAAGATTGAATTATAGTCATGAGAAGCTCCAGTGATGAGATAAGAAATGGGCCTGCATTGCTAAACAAAAGATTCCTTAAGATATGAGAAGCATTTGCAGTTATAGATAAAAAACACAAGTTAACAATTATATTACAAAAATCAGAAATTGTTATCACAGAATTGCTCAATTGTATGGATCAACAATTTTTTGCTAAGTTGCGTCAAAAGAAAAACAAGCAAATAATTGGAGATGAGATCACATACTTGAGATCAACACCCAAAAACTGGGGATTGAGCTGTATCCCAAACCACCTATTGAATCACAAATAGCATAGTACATCAAGATTATCAATCAAAACAGCATTTTGGAAGGAAAGCAAGAGATAGCATAGCTGATGAAATTCTAAATTTTCACAGATAAATTGTTTTTAGTGTACAGATGATATCATCAAATGCAACAACTTGTAGACATTGCAGATAATGCTACTTTGAGTAAATTGATTGCATAAAAAGATTGGTTTTAGTTTGTATATGCATAAATTCAGCATGCCAAAGAATTTAAATTAACCATGCATGTTTATATCAAATTATGACTCCAAGTATAGAGTTCAAAATATAATCAGATGAAAGAGATAATTGTAATATTTTGAATAGTATTCCTCCTCAAAATACACACTTCCCCTAACCACTAATATTAAAATGCACATCATTTTTATCTAAATGTCAGAAACATGAAGGCCTGACAGGAGAGATGGAGGTACACTTCTTTAATGGACATAGCATAAAGGAAATTGTATGAATTACCAGTCGTGTATCAGATTTCCTGTAATGTGAGGTTTGAGGGAAGAACTGTTACGTTTTGAATTGCGGCCAAAAACATAGAGTGCTAATGTCACCTAGATTTAAGAAAGGATTAGCACCTAGATTTAAGAAAGGAAAAACAAAATAACTTGTGAAAAAAGGAACCAAAACTGCAAATTAGGAGAAGCTAAAATGTGGACAGCAATTAAAAACATGCATTTGTATTCGTCATGCGAAACTATCAGAAGCCTATGTATATGTCATGAAAAAAGAATGGGGAAAACCCTAAATAGGTGAACATTGAATAAGAAGAATTCCATACAGATGAAGTTAAAACATTTTAGTCATTGACTGATCACACAATCAAGATCTAGTCTCAACATATTGATCTCAGATAACAGTTGTTAGGATGTCACACCTTTCACAGATTCAGTGTCTGAAACTTGATCTATGTTTCTTTTGTCATAAGAGATCATTCAGAAAACAACATCAAGCCACAAACTATGAATGATATATCTTTTTGAGTTATACTTCGTTTTAATTGCGGTAAAATGCTATGATCACTCTTTGCATTTGCAAAGCTGAGGAATTCCATGATTGACATCACACAATGTTGAAGTGGTTTATGATGGACGAGAATAACAGGACCAACAAACAAGGGGAAGATACAATAATCCATTAAGCACTCTATATTCCTCTTTATCATTATTAACACTAATAGTCAAGATAGGCCTGAAGAAGGAATTTAGCTGCTAAGGCAAAAGGAGTTGTTCCCAAGAGAAGAAATCAGATAAGATGTTCGCAGGATATAGTGTTTAAAACAAAATGCCATACACCAAGAATTCCTAACTGACATTTGATTGTAACTTACAAGAGAACTGAAGAAAAAAGTTGTTGATAGCAGCTCCAGTCCTCTCCCTGATATCACCTGAGAGCCAATGAATTTCCAATCATGGACACAGTAACAGAAGCAAATGCAACCTGTGCTATATCTGCTGAATCTTCAATCTCCATGATTCAGTAAAAATTTGAAAATACTCACAGTGGCTGATATCAACTCCATCTTAACACCAATTCCAAGAAGGGCAACCAGCAATAGCAGGGATAAGAACCCTGTTGTACAAACAACAAAAACCACAGTACTTACAAACAGCAAGTCCATTTAAAGAGAACCAGACAGAGAGATTGGAACGCAAACAAATAACTGCTACACTATACAACGAACCATTGCAACTATAATGAAGACGAGAACCGTCTTGTAAAACCACCCCAGGGACAACTTTTCCAGGAAGTATAGATCCAGCAATTGCCAGGTAACAGAAGTATACAACCAAAACCGCAACCTACGAAATGGTCCAGTGACCAAAAAAACACACACAAAATATCAGTAGAATGTCCGGTGTTGTATAACTGTATAAGCTTTACTTAAGAACGAGCGAGTGATTAAATAAAGATAGCATACTTACAGAGCTCAGGGAGGGAAGTAGTGCTTCCAGAGAAAAACCCATATCCATTTTCAATCAAAGATTGAACCTTTGTTGAGTGCTTCACTCCAGCAGTGGTATATCAACTGTATCGATCCGTTCTCTGCTTCGCTTTTAGTAGTAGTTCAGAGTTTGGTCTTGTAAAGGTTGACTGATGAGAAGTTAGGAACACCTGGCCAGACCGGAGTCAAATATTATTTTGGCCAATAACAATTTATTCTCTATCGTTTATACTAAAATTTCAAAAATTAACTATTTATAAAACGTTTAATATAAACCTTAATATCTAAAAAACGTTTAAAACAACTCTAGACAAAGGTTAAAATCTATAAATAATTACGTATAATCAAGGGCCATTTTGAATATTTTCTAAACATTAAGATTTATTTTAAACATTTTATAAATGATAGGATTCATTTTAAATGCAATAAAACATTAAGAACCAAATCAAATTGCTCTTTTTGCCATATGTTTTAGAAAATGTTGTGCTATTGAAAAGGTATATAATTTCTATTTGGCAATA
>JANQAP020000152.1:102548-113437 GCA_026874005.2 Erythroxylum coriaceum
TATCTCAAGTTAATTAATGATTCCTTAATTTATGCTAATCTAACTTAATTAATTTAATCTAATCATGCTTATTCTTTTAAAAAAAAATTTTTGGGGCTAACATAGCTAATATAGGCACTATAGTCATAGCATTTTTAAATTTTCAAAAGCTTCCAGTGTCCACCCAAATCTTTCTTTCTTCAATTGCCTTGTGAGAGGCTCCGCTATCTTTCCATAACCTTTAACAAAATGACAGTAATAACCAGTGAGACCTAGAAATCCTCTTAACATTTTTACATATTTTGGTGCCGGCCAATTTAACATGGACTCCACCTTTGTTGGATCGACTGCCACTCCCTCAACTAAAATTATATGGCCTAAATATTCAACCCTTTCACTTCCAAAAATACACTTTTTTTAGTTTACCACTATTTTGTGTTCCTTAAGCAAGGTTAACGTTGTATAGAGGCTCTCTAAATGTGTCTGCTTATCTCGACTATACACTAGTATATCATAAAAGAAACTAGTACAAACCTTCTCAGATAGGGCTAAAATAAACCATTCATGATTACTTGGAAGGTCATCAGTGCGTTTGTCAATCTGAACAGCATGACTCAAAATTTGTAGTGACTACTGTGGGTGCAAAAAGTTGTCATCTCCTCATTCCCCGCAGCAATACGAATCTGATGATACCCTAACTTATGATCCATCTTTGAAAATATCTTTGCTCTGCCCAGTTCATCAAGTGATTCATCAATTGTTGGGATTGGAAATTTATCTACCACAGTGATCTTATTCAGAGCCCTATAATCTAAATAGAATCTCTAACCACCATCTTGTTTTGAACTAGCAATACTGGGCTCAAGAAGGGACTATTGTTGGGCAAAATTAATCCAGGTTCCAACATCTCTTGAATTATTTTCTCAACTTTGTTCTTCTGATAGTAGGGGTAATGGTATGACCGTAAATTCAGAGGTTGCGCCCCTTCCACCAATCTAATGGAATGGTCTCTAGCTCATTTTAGAGGTAGGGTGTTTGGGTTGGTGAATAAATCCCAAAAATTGTATAACATCTCCAAAATCTCACTATCTTCACTCACTGACTCCAGCACCTCTGTATCCATTACTACCCTTAATTCTACTACAAAACCATGCCCAATATCTTTCACTGACTTCATCAAAGTTCTCACAGTGACTTCCATATTTGACATAGATAGGTCACCCCTTAAATTGAACCATTTCCCATCAATTTTAAACTTTAAAGTAAACAAATGCCAATTTGTTTTTACTTCTCCCAATCGTGATAACCACTCCACATCCAATATGATGTCAACATTTCCTAATTGGAAAGGAAAAAATTCCTATTCAATATCAATCCCTTGAACATTTAGCTTTATTCCTTTACAGACCCCTTGTCCCTTAATCTGAAACTCATCTCCTATTATTACTCCAAATCCTTTAGTAGGCTCAATTTCCATACCCATATCTTTAACTGGAAACTCAGAGATGAAGTTGTGGCTTGCACCATTGTCGACTAGAATGCGTACGTCATGATCATTTAACTCACCAGTCAACTTAAAAGTCTTATACGGGCTGATTCCAACCATTGAACGAGCTGCAACTCAATTTGGGTCCCTTTTATAACCATCTCAGTCCTCAGTTCCTTAACCGCCTAGGTCCTTAAAAAACTAACGGCTCCTTATCTACGTCTTCCCCTTTGACTACCAACAGTTGTAGTTGACAATTCCGACACCTATGATTTAGCCTAAAAGGTTCGTCACATAGGAAGCAAAGGCCCCTCTCTAACTTATTCTGAATCTCTTCATCTATCAGTCGATGATAAGGTGGTCATCGATTCCTCGCTATTGATTATCTTAATCCTTCAGTAGAATGGTTAGTGTGGGGGGGAAAACTTGGCTTGGGTTGGATTGAAGGGAGTTCGTGTTTAGGTGTTGTGAGTGTGGTGATTCAAGTTGGTTGGTTGTGTTTGATGGGTAGAAGTTAGGTGAACTGAGTTTTTAATTAAGATGGGTCGGTTGGGGTTTTTTAGGTTAGGAGTTGGGTGGAGTGGTAAGAGGAATGGGTTAAGGTATACATGTTTGGGCTAGTGGATTGAAATGTTGAAGTAAACAATTTGCTTTAGGATCCATTTAGATAACTCATAGTGGACTTGGGTCTCCCTTTGGACTCACTCATTAATCTAAAATTTAGGTTCTATCTTCCACCTTTTAGGTTGTCCCCATTACTTGAGCCAATGTATTGGGCCCTAAAATTCTTAGTTCAGCTCGAATCTCCTCCTTCAACCTATTAAGGAAAGCCCCCTTCAGCAATTCTTCTGATAGATCGATCAATGATGCTGCTAACTTCTCAAACTAACTTCTATACTCAGTCACCGTGCCCCATTGTCGGAGTGACAATAATAAGTCGTCCCCTCCTGCGATGGTCAGAATTAGTCTAGTAAAGCCTTCTTGAATTCATCCTAGTCTGTGATAGGACTTCTGGATTCTACCCATTGCAACCACGTCTAGGCTAACTGGTCCATACAGATTGTGACAATAGAAGTTTTGTCTCTCTCTACAATACGGTTCACCACAAAATACCTCTCTACTTAAAAATTCACCCTATCGGATCTTCTCCAATGAACGTCTGTAGATCCATACGCCGTGGGTTTTGCTACAATCCCACCACCGTGCGTGAGGGTTCATTTCCCCCAACATGATGTTGGTTTTCCAGCAACCCCATCTCTGGTTCTCTCTGCCTTCGATTAGCGCCTTCATTCCTTTCTTCCTATTCTCCCTCACCTCCCTGAGCCATTAAATGCTCGGTAGGATCTTTTCCCTGTCTTTGTTGCTTATTGTTATGATAAAACAGTGTCACTAAATCCTTAAGTTCATCGATAACTATCGTTCAAATGTCATTCTCCAATCCCCCTATTTTTCCAATTAGCTCTCTTTCTACTTGTTCTATCCTTGAATCCATTCTAGTATTAACCATAACCCAATCCCAGTCGACTCTGATACCAAATATGTTAGATTCCTCCTTCACAGTTCAATAAACACAATATTTTCCTTATACACAACAAACAATCCTATAGCAGTTCTAATTTATCAACTTAGACACTTAAGGAAAAAATCAATGCTAGTAATGAAAATATTACTATTCAACTTAGTGTTCAAATAAAAGACTTAAAACATAAGGAAATAAAAAGACCAACTAGTATCGCTGAAAATTCCCTCTAGGATACAGCCCCACTTCCTAGACAAAATGCCCCACCCCTTTCTACAACTCTCTAGAATAATCTCTCTCTCTTTCCATTTTCCTTTTATGATTCAATTGTCTATCATTCTCATTCATCCTCCGCTCTTTCTCTCCCATGTATAGTTATTTTGTAACTACCTCAGCAAATTGCTCCACCACATATTCACTTACTACTTTCCTATTTTGCCCCTTTTTCCTCTTGTAATACACTTTATGAATTAGAGTCCTAACAACAAACTTTGCATCCTTCCATTGTGTGCTTGCGAATTGCTAGCATTCTCCTTCCTAATCCACATCTAGGTAGGGATAGTTTGGTGTGGAATCCTTCTGAAAATGACCAGTTTTCTATTTCCTCTGCTGCCGACTTTATTACTAATGCAGGGTAGAAGAATGTCAATTCACTTTGGAGTCTTATTTGGAAGTGGCCTAGTATTCAACGAGTTCGTTCATTCCTTTGGCTTCTCATGCATGATAGATTGCTTACTAATAGTCTTCGAGTACGTAAGCACCTTACTACCAATGTTGTATGTTGTCGGTGTGGATCTGATGAGGAGTCGAGCTTGCATATGGTCCGAAATTGTCCCTGGGCAGAGCAGGTCTGGCGTGGCCTAAGAAGCTTTGCGCTATGGAATGGTTTTTTCCATTCAAATCTTCAGGTTTGGCTTCGTCTAACTTGCTGGATATTTCGCTGGTACATGGGTACCAATGGTGTAGCATTTTCATGTACACATGTTGGCTTCTTTGGTCTTGGAGGAATAAAGTTATTTTTGATAATACCTTCCTATGGTCATTGAATCCAGTAGCCATTATTTTGGACAATGTTAAATGGAATATGTTTTCTCTTTCCCTGCGATCCCATATATCTAATGGGAGTGGCCGTACGGAATCGACGTTAGTTGGTTGGACTTTTCCATAGGTTGGTTGGCATAGATTGAATACCGATGGTGTGTTCAAGGCCTTAACGAATGCGGCTTCTTCGGTGAGTATTATTCGGGATAATGTTGGCCATTGGATTGGGGCCTTTGCCCACAATATTGGCTCTTGCTCATCCTTTGAAGCTGACCTCTAGGAGTTCTCAAAGAACTTGAGCTTGCTTGGGAGCTTAATTTACACAAAATTAAACTTAATATAGATTCTAAGGTGATTGTGGATCTGCTCGTAGGAACTGTTGGCCACTCTAGATGGAATCGGCCTTTAATCACTGCCATTAGTGGGCTCATGGCTAGGGATTGGATTGTTCGCATCAGGCATGTTTATAGAGAGGCTAATCGGTGTGCGGACTGGTTAGCTAACTTTGCTCTCACTCTCCCGCTCAGAGTTCATTATTTTTCGAGTCCTCCTCATGGTTGTACGTCAATTTTGTTGGCGGATTTAGTAGGGGTTTCTTTTCCTCGGGCTGTCTCTACTTAGAGCTGACGCCTTGTTCCTTGAGAAGCAAAAAAAAAACTTTGCATTTTACTACATCTAAGATCCCATACAGATCCATAATTCTCAGTAACACAATTTGCGTATAGGATCCGTCAGACCATTGTATACTTCATGACTGGAAGCTTGGGTTTTGGCAATGGGTGAGCTATTTAGAACAGTCGAGGTGAAAGAATTGTCCTAAGTTAGATCCCGTTGATCTTCATGTGGTGTCAGAAGGTGGGGCGACAATGCACTATCCTTCTAGGGATGTCCCCCAATATCAGTGGTGTGCTGGTTTATCAATAGTTCCCCTAGAGTTCGAGTATTCCTTTTTTACACCAATTCCCAATTCCGTCAAAACTCGAATCTGCTCCTATAATCGTGCAAACAATTCTATCCTGGGTTGTTGACTGGCAAAGTGGGTTTCTCCCTTCACATTTATGTAGTTGTCGGGTCCCTCATATTTAGCTCTTCATTTACTCACATTGTTGAAGTTGGAGAGGTGTCACGACCTTTTGTTTATGGCTTTACACAGATACTTTTCTCTTTGGGCTGAAACCCTTCTTAGACTGCATATATAAAGCAAGTTCAAACCTACAATCTAGGTTGGTAGTTACCCAGACAAAGAGAGTCTGATAATACAATCAGATGCAGATACGGAGGTAAATAAGGAGTAACAAAAGCAATTACTTTCTTCCTAAGCATGAGAACCCTGAGGGTATGTGATGGCTGGGAACTATACGTGGATTGGTCCCACATTGTGAGTGGTAAGGCAAGATGTTGGGAAACAACCAGCGTGCGAGAGACAAGGTATAAATAACATGCAGCATGAGCCAAGTTGGATAAAGCTGAGGTACAGTACGATTGATTCAAGACAGATATTCT
The DNA here is from genome assembly GCA_026874005.2 of Erythroxylum coriaceum. Lineage (NCBI taxonomy): Eukaryota > Viridiplantae > Streptophyta > Magnoliopsida > Malpighiales > Erythroxylaceae > Erythroxylum > Erythroxylum coriaceum. The sequence goes on from JANQAP020000152.1 coordinate 108,077, forward strand.
TTCTCCCATAAGAAATGGATTGGGCCGTGATGTGAGCTGCTTTTTATCATTTTTGTCTTTATCAAGTCAAAGATTCCTTTGTCAAACGTTATCAAGCTAAAAAGCCCAAATCTACTTGGCAAAATTTGAGCTAAAAAGTATAATAAACAAGGCTTTTAGGATGACCATTGTATGTTGGTGTCACCAGGGACTCTCATACTTCAATGATCGAAAAGTTAGCAAATCAAATCTAGAGAAGCTTGGTCTACTCTGCCTGTGACATGAAGAACATAGAAGACGGCAAAAGGAAGCCCACTCCTAGAGGCAATCAAAGATTTGCAAATCTCATAGACATCGAAGTACAATTTCTGCAACAACCCTTTGACGAACTTAACAGAAAAGTTTTCCTCATTTCTGTCAAATACGAAATGAAACAACTAAAAAAGAGCACAAGAACAAAACAAGACAAAAGTAAAGCATTCTCTCTTATCCTACCTGCAGAAAAGGTACAAAATGAGCAAAACTGGATCAAATACACGAGGGAATTACATTATTGACAAGGACATATGCCTACTCCAAAAACAATCTATCAATGCCCTCTCTAAAACATCAAAAGCCATCATAAGTATAAGCTGTATCATGAAAAACGGACTAGAAACTTCTTGGATCTCACTGACTACCCTATAATATCACCTGCTATTTCAGAACTCCATTTCTTTTGTACTCTTTCAGATTGCTGGGAATAATGTAAACAGAATCTACACAAAGCCCACCTTTGGAATGTGTGCAATCTATCTGTTTCATGAAAAACCTGACTTCAGTGGCGGGTTCCGAGTCAGTAACAATAAATTCACCTACCTTGTATTCTATCCAGCATCCTCGCTTATGATTACCATTTACTTCATCTTGTTCAGTCTCATCTAAACAGCACTCTGTTGATGCTTGCTGACCATCAGACGTAGAAAACTCAAATTTTACAGGCTTTATATCCCAACCATGGGTATGTTCAAAGTTGCAAACACGTCGTCCCAGCCTCTTGGCAAATCTTCCAAGGTGAAGTCTGAAGGATACGGTATAGATATCAGGAGGAAATGGGAACTTTACTACCCCATCTACTTCAAACCACCATATTTGCTGCAAATATGCTACAACATGGAATCTGCAAATTAAGATATAGAACTGCTGTTAAGTCAGTAACATCAACGTATTTCCAGCAGGAAATGCTTCGAGTACACCATTCATACAAACAGAAGCGTATATAAGCATGTAAAGATCACAAGAGCCAAGAACATTGCACAAGCCCTTCATGAGAGCAAAATATACCTATCCTAGCACTGGGAAGTACAATAAAACGTCCCTGCCTTTTGCTAATTGCTATCGATATGACATGATAAAAAAAGGTAGGTAGTGAGCAACCGTTCATCTATAAAGTTGCAGAAAGAGGCAGGTCATATTCATGTTGAAGGAGGATATCTAGCAATCATCACTTTTTGTACTGCTCAGATCTTCAATTATGAAGAGAATATTCTGCAAAGGCAACCGCCTAAACCATGGACTTTCTGAAGAGTTTAATTTGTGAGGAGAAGAGTGCAAAGATACCATGCACTGAAAATGAATCAAGTTATGCAATCAGAAAGGTAAAATTAGAGGTTGAACATAGCAGCATCGCCCATAGTTAATCCAACATAAAAAATAGAAAAAATGCTTATATATCATGATTATAATCTTCACAGGGAATCGCTCTTCCATTCAGTTAAGCGTAGGATCAAAATAAATAGTTGACTCCAAATATCTACGCAGTTAACATGCTTACATATGAGAAGTAAGAACCTGGGAGATACACCTTGGCATCTCCGTTCAGACTACCCAGACAGTTTTCAACATCAAACCCATTTCGTAAAAAGGAAATTCAAAAAAATAAAAAATAAATAAGAAACAACACCAACCGACATCATTCCCAACTTTTCAGCTATTAGTCATCAACCTATCCACGACGAATCCGCATATATGTCTAACACAAACTTCATAAAGAAATTAAATAAACAATCATCAACTAGTATTCCCAAATCAGCAATACTCAATCTTGATCCTAAAACAACAAAGAGATCCTTTATCCATTCACAGAAAACTCACCGAGATTCTTCTGTAGGTACCCAATTCCAATACCTCCGATCCTCAATTCCAGTTATCGCCATCCCCTTGGCGGATATCGACATGCACACCCTTCCTGTTACCCTATCCAACCATACCTCCTGCACCAAAGAAAACAAAAACTTCCCAATCTTCAACTAATCAAAACTCAAAAAAGAAACGCGCAGACATCCACAAAACTCTGAAGTATCTTAAAAGCAGAGACCTTGTTATTATCGTCGAAAGGCACAGGTTGTGAGAGCAGGGCAAACACATCCTTCTTGCAGAAGTTTTGATAACGTTCTTGTGGGACCAAGTCAAGCAGATCATGGTAATTTGGCGGCAACTTTTTCTCCCAAACGGAGTCCGAAGACGCCGCGCCGCGAAACGCCCTGTTCAATCTCGCAAGGTTGCAAATCTCCGGTGGCGTCAAGTAGTTGAAGACGCAAGCCACGCAGTTCTCCGGAATGTCGCCGAGACCCGGGCCCACGGTGGCGCCGTCCGTTAGGCTCGATAGCGACGTACCCATAGCCCCCCGGCCGCTTCACAATTAAAAGACCTGACAGTGTCCTTGAAAAATACAAAAAAATGAGTTTTGGTGTGATCGCTCAAAACAATATTTCAGGGCATTTTGGGAGTTTTTGGTTGGTGAAAGAAATAATGCGTTGTTTCAATTGAGGGGGAGGAGAAGCGAGGAATTAAGCTGATCACTTTTTCTTTTTCCCGGAACGTTGTTTGGGATGCGGGAAAGTGAGAGAAAATAGGGGCGGTAGTAAAGAGTCAGAAAGAGGGCGGGGTTAGGTGGGGTCAATCTTGATCAATCAGCTATCTGTGTGTGGGCGTTGTTTTTTCTGTAAACAACGTGCATATTTTTATTCATGCTTCTTAATTTGTTCATTTTTATCTAATATACACGCAAATAACAGTTTCATATATAAAGAGCCCAAATTGAACCGACCTATTGAAGGGATCAGATTTTTTTATTTTAATTATAATATTTTTATTTTATTTTAATAAATTTTATTTACACATTTATATAAATTTTATATAAATATATAAATAAATTTTAATAAAATATGACTGAAATAATTAAAAGGGAGAATTTGACGTGCCAGTTGAAATCTCTGACGGAGATTCGACGGAGATGTCGTTGCCCCATTCGGCCAAAAGGTCAAGAGGTGTTTGTTTTGAATAATAATGACTTTGAGAAGACAGCCTGGGTTTGATTTTGTTTCGCGTTTGCAGTTTGACATCCGATTCTAATTTTCAGACAAAAGCCGCTATTGTAAGAGCCCCAAGGATACTCAGCCCGAAACGTGTCAACAATTGGCTTGTCACTCAATTTCGATGGCAATCCTGCTTATTCAGACAATTTTTATGGTTTCTAGTCTAGTCAACATAGATTAAGGACATGTTTAAGGGAAGAGAATGACGTCTCTCTTACTCTCTTAGTTATGAGTGGATAAGGATTCATACAAGATCGAAGCCTGATAACATCAACTATATATGTCAAACACGTGTGAAGTTGAGTTTATTCCTTGCCCATTTTAGGATAACGATACATAACTGTATGATCTTCTCTCATTCTGTAACCCTCGGAAATGAACTAATTTGAGATGGGCCGTTTACTACATTATTTTGGAATGTGGTCACCCTCGTCCTCAAAAGTCAATTTACCCTTAAAATTTCTTATAATTATACATTCCAATCATTTCCTTCGTTAATTGTAATTTTACCAACCTGTATTATTATGAGTATATTATAATTTATATTAATTTTTTAATATTGATCAAAAATATAAAAATGAAAATCAAATATCATAACTTTCAATTTATTATACATATATTTTTTGAAAAATTAAATGAGGTTGAGATTAACATAAGAATACAAAGATGTACCCAAAAATTAGTCCAAGAGTTAGGCTACCACACACTTGTCTGAGGAAAACAATCACAAGATTTAGGTACTCAAACAACCTCGTATAAAGTTACACATGCAAGTAATTAGACGAAACGTATGTGGATTAGGCTTAGTTTTCTTTAGAAAGCACATAGAGGGGCAATTACTATCTGTAATATGTAGCATCAACCTTATTACGTATCCCGGATCATACATGAAATAGTTAAAAATGAAGGAAATGCGGAATACCTAATTTCAGTTCCATCTCTGATTTCGAATCAATTTCTGAGTACCAAACGAGCTCCAATCTCTCGAGACCTTTACGGATTATGCTCACCGACACGAGGTTTAAGTCTTTCTATAGTTTTCTCAATAAGTAAGCTCTCTTAAAGGGTTAGAGAATCCGTATGCTTACGATTAATATAAGTAACTGCAACAAACCTTAACCTTTATATATAGCTTCCATATCGAGCTTCCCATCACAAGTCCGATATGGGTCCGGACCAAACTAATAGGGATCTATTTTCCACCGGACTTCGATCCATTGATATAGATCATTTATTGAGTCACTTTATTACACTTATCTGGATCAAATTACGTAACTTAACCGATAATTTATTGAAAAGCTAAAAATTACAATTAATGTTGTCCATTTAGTAGGTAAAGGACAAAAATGTCCTACAATCTCCTCCTTGGACAATCATTAATTTCAAGTTTTACTTAAGTTTAAAAACAGTTTGAAAACTCAGTTAAGTCATGCTACTGTATTGGTACCAAATTTGAAAAATATTTGATCCAAAGGTAATGAAAGTCCAACATTCCGTCCCGTAAGGCCTTCGATATCGAAAAATATCAAACACATATGTCATGTGTGACACAAGTCCAATATAATCATAAATATCTAATACCTTACTAACTTGAATAGGAAAATGGAGTGTGGAAAACTAGGATGATACTTGTATGATCTAAATTATATCATCTTCGGTTGTAGGTCTCGATTTCTCCAACTTTATGCTAAACCACACAAGCTAAACTATATTAAAGAAATCTCGTTTTCTCTCATCGAATGCTAAACAGCATTAGAGAAAACTTGTTTCCTCTCATCAAATGCTAAATAGCATTAGAGAAAACCTTTATGCTCTCCAACTGAATGCTAAACTGCATTAGAGAATCTTTATGAGATTAAAACTTATATCCCCTATGTCATGTAAAACTTTAAGGATATTTGTACAAAACTTTATGCGTCTAAAGGTTAGTCTGTATATATGCCCAATTTTGTATATATGCCCAATGAACTTTAAATGCTTAAGATTGACACAAATATTAAGACTTTAATATGTATTATGACTATAC
>JANQAP020000152.1:249098-261886 GCA_026874005.2 Erythroxylum coriaceum
GTCTTATGTGTAGGCCACTTTCCCAGCTCCTACAGGTGAGGATCCTGTTGTCGTAGACTTGCTTGGTTTGGGCAAAGGCATGGCTTGGGTAAACGGCCACAACATCGGAAGATATTGGCCAAGCTACCTCTCTTCAGAAGATGGTTGTGATTTTGAATGCAACTATCGTGGATCTTATGGAGCTGGAAAATGCAGAACAAATTGTGGGAAGCCTAGTCAAAGATGGTAAGAAAAATTTTGATGGCGGAAGTAAGGCATCATCTGCAGTTATCTAATCTAGGATAAGTTTTCAGGTACCATATTCCGCGATCGTTCCTGAAGGCTGATGACAACGTGCTTGTTGTCTTTGAAGAAATGGGAGGTACTCCAGACCTTGCTAAAATAGAAACTGTTTCGGTAGAAAAAGTATGTGTGAATGGATATGAAGGACACACTGTGGAATTATCATGTCAAGGTGAAAAGGTTTTCACCGATATAAAATTTGCAAGCTTCGGGTCGCCCAAAGGAACCTGTGGAGATTACCGGAAGGACATGCATTGCCATGCTGGGAACTCCTTAGATGTTGTTAGAGAGGTAGCAATGTCTTCTTAATTTAAATTTTGTTATGCTTAAGCTGTTGATGACATAATACTGACTGTGTGAATTGCTGTGGTTCACAGGCATGTCTTGGCATGGGTAAGTGTTCATTCAAAGTTGATGAGAGCGCTTTTGGCCCACTACGCTGTAGAGTTGATGAATACAGGCTGGCTATTGAAGCTGTTTGTTAGTTTTATAGGAATTCTTTAGTGCTTGTTAGTAGTTAATGTTAGAGATCACGTATTCAAAATAAATATTTAGAACGTAACAGTTTAGGGTTTATGGGTCGATGAGTGACCCAATAATAAGTTACACTTTGGATCTTTAATTCCATAAAATCATTTTCCATTTTTGGCAAGTAACAGGATGAAGAATTACAGTATCTGACTGCTCCAGAGTACAGAGCTTGTTACTGTCTAAAATTTACATATCTGCTTGAGTCTTGATGTAACCAACTACTAATATTTATTTACATGTTAAAAGCAAAAACTAAGGTTGCAAACAATTATATGACTCACCAATAGTCTTTGCATGAGCAACCGCCATTTGCAAAGAAATGAAATCCTGAAGCATCCCTTACAGATATGTCTCTTCCGGTGACGACTGTAACATATTTTAAGAATGTATGGCAATCCCCACAAAGGAGGATATTCTTGAATATTTGAACTGGTTCTCCTGGTCTAGTCATCAGGAGCGCATAAGTTGCCGCCAGTTTTGCGCTATGGCAGAACAAGAAATCTTTCTTCTGATGCTCCTCTACTTCATGGAGAACAAAGCTTGTGTCGGGCTCATATCCAGCTTTTAGGCATTCCAAGATTAGTATTTCTAGACCACTGTATATGTCTTTTGTTTGAGGATGAGATTTGTCTCGTACAAAGAATGAATGCACCTTATTCTGATGAATGACCCAACTTCGACACGGCTGCTTCTTAATGCCCTTTTCTCTCATATTCTCCCTCACTATATCCGAGCAATGCCACCTCCCAGAAGCAGAGTACAGATTTGATACTAGAGCATATGTGGATGGATCCTGTGGTTCCATTGCAAGTATGCGCTTTGCAGCACGTTTCCCTATGTTTGTATTCAAATGGAGTCTGCAACTGTCAAGCAAAGCACGCCAAACAGAAGCCTCAGGCTCAAAGGGCATATTGAGGATCAATTGTTCAGCTTCTTCAAGAAGACCCCAGTAACCCAAAACACTAACCAAGGCGGCAAAATGATCTGAAGAGGGCACGGTGTTATGTACTTCTTTCAGAGAGTGAAACAAGACTTGACATTCGTTAACTAAATTTGTACTGGTATGCTTATAAGAAGATAAAATCAACATGAAAGTGACTGCATCAGGTTGTACACCAGCCTTCTTCAACCTAGACCAGACAGCCAAGGCCTCATCCCCTTGCCTGTGAAGAAGATGACCGGCAATTAGTGCATTCCAAGAAATTATATCATGTGTGGGCATCCTATTAAAGAATCTGATTGCATCAATGATATTGTAACACTTAGAATACATGCTTACTATTGAATTTCCCACCCCTAAATCAGCTACCAGCCCTGTTTTAATCGCATGACAATGGAGTTGCTTTCCCATCTCAAGAAACCCCAAAGTTCCGCAAACCCCAAATATTGAACTCAATGCAACTTCATCCAAAACCATATTCCCTTCATGTTGACTACGGTAGAAAAGAGAAATTGCCTCGTCAGGCATACCGTTACGAGCATAACCACATAGCATTGATGTTTGAATTATAGAGCTGCCCCGGTCAGTTGGCCAACTGGAGAACATTTTATCAGCATCTTTCATCCTTCCACACCTCATGTAAGCATCAATAAGAGCTGCTTCAATAATAGCATTCAACATAAAGCCAAACTTGACAACAAAACCATGAATTTGCCGACTGATATCCAATCTTGCGAGCAAGCCACAGGCATTCAACACACTAGTGAAAGCAGAGTCAGACAATTCTATTCCCTCTTGGGCCATCTCAACAAACAAGTTGAGTGCCTTCAACCCTTCACCATTTCGACAAAATCCAGCCAAAAGTGCATTGTAAGAAACATGATTCATCTCTGGCATCTTCTCAAATATCTCCACTGCCAAATCCACGAATCCAAATTCCAAATATGCAGTCATCATCTCCGTCCATGTCACCACATCTCTCATTGCCATCCTCTCAAACACTGCAACCACATCTTTTAAACTACCACATCTAGTGTAGAATCTGATAATAGCATTGCTCAGACTCAGATTACCCTCTAAACCAAATCTAATAGAATAGCCATGAATCCCTCTGCCGTCCATCACTGCAGGGTTCTCGGTACAAGCAGTTAAAAGCGTTGATAGAGTGAAGTGATCAATTTTAAACTTATCATCTTGCGGCAAATTGCGAAACAACTGTAGTGCTTTATCGTATAAAGATTCTTTAACAAAGCTGGACAACAATGTATTCCACGAAGCAATATCTCTGTGACCCATTTCATCAAACAATTGAACTACAAAATCCAAACTCCCGCAGTTACTATACAATGCCATCAACGCATTAGCAACAAAAACGCTATCCAAAAAACCCATCTTGAGAGCCAAGGCGTGAACTTGTAACCCCAATTCAAAATCCAAAACCCTCATACAAGCAGTTACAATCCCAACAAAACTGTAATCATTAGGCTCAATACAAGCCCTTCTCATTCTAAAGAAAAGCTCAACTGCTTCGCTCTCTCTATTCTCCTTGGCTAAACTCGAAATCAACGCAGTGTACGACACGACGTCCGGTCTATGAAGGCCCATGAAAACCCCGTAAGCATCAACAAGAAAACCCATCTTGAGATAAGCCGAAATGAGGCAATTACCCACATGTGTCGAGTGTTGAAGCTTATGAAACAAAGCGTGCACAGCTCTGGCAAGCTCAACATCAGCATATTTAATGGACAAACGAAGCCAATGCAACAAGTCATCAGCGTCGATAGTGTCCTGGCAGTCGTGGAAAGAGTCCAAAGTGAAAGCGGGTTTGTGAATTTCGTGCTCAGAGAGAGATAAGTGTGAGGATATCAGAGGTCGAAAAATGGAGGACGCGACTGGTGGGCAGTATACGTAACAGATGTGAGGTTTGGTTTTGACGAGAGAAAATGAACGGAGTGGTAACGGCGTCGGTGACTTCGAAGGAAAATGAGAGACGAAGGTTATCGGCGGTTGGATAACAGTAGCCATGGATTGGAGGCGCCAATCATAGTCGAAAAAAGAGAGCTGTTTGTTATCTCATAGGACGTAGTGAGTAGTCACCGCGCGCCAACCGTAGTCGAATAGTGATGAAACCAAAGTTAACAAGGCACGGCGTCGTATTGAAAGGGAGTATATAAAATAATAAAGTAGACGTGCGGTATAATATCCTTGGCGTAAGTTTTGACATCGGAAAGATCACGAACTTGAACGTACTTGATCGGACCTCCATGGACAGACCTCATAAGAATCAGGTGAAATGAGTTCTTCTATTCAGCAAAAAAAAGGAACTTGTTCAATTGTGCATTGATTATAGTTGGAACTTTTGATTGAAACGGTTCAGGTATCGCTAAGAGGAGCAAGTAAACGGGAGATATCGAGGGACGCGCTTCTGGAGAGAGTCTCAGTCGAAAGAGAGCTCCGGAGCTACGCCCGGAGAGCTTCTTCCGCCGCCGTCTTTGTACAGGTGCTTCAATTATTTTTGGTGTTTGTAATTAGGAGGATTAGGTTGTGAATCATGATTATTTTGATTTCAGTTGGGTCTATTGGATTGTGGAATGTATGAAATGGTAGTTTTTTGTGTTTCCAGAGAGTATGGAGGAGTTATATACGAAGAAAGACTGTAGCTTTGCAGCTTCAGAATGATTGGGAGACTATGGTGGATCGTCTTGATGGTTCCGTAATGACGGCCACTTGGGTTTCTACTAATGTCCTGAGGCCTTTTTTTTTCTTCATTTGGTGTTTATCGGTGAGGTGTCGGAAGATTCGCTCTGGAGATGTTGATTGTATGGGGAAATGCTTCAAGATTGTGCTTGAAAGCATAAGTTCTATGGGTATGCGCTTTATTATATTCAGATGCATTGGAATTATTGCAAATGCTATGTTACTTCGCGTCGATCTGCACATGTTGGGTTATTCTAATAATGGAATGGGTGCTTTTCTGCTTTCCAAAAATCTTGTTCTCTTAGTTGCTTGTTTTCCTTTTGCAGCTCATCCATCTTTCCAATCCTCATAATTATCTTTTTGTTTCTGTAAAGATGTCTTAGTGGATCCATTTTTTACCATTTACCTTTAGAGAAATTGTTGTATTCATACTGTTATTAAACTGTGAATTTCATTTGTGTTCATAACCTTATGCATCTATTTGTGCTGTCTCTACATGGCATCATTTCCAATTTTTTATTCCTTTTTCTTGAAGGATAGATTCAAGAAGGAATGTTTGTTCTCTGGCATTGGGTACTCTTGAAGAGAGAAGACTGTGGACATATCAATCAGAGAAGCTTATTTCTCTTGGCGCTTTTGTACTTTCTGAGTGTCATAGATCTTTTCCAGAGGGTCAAGATTCTGTTATTCTTACTTCTCTAGTAATTCGTATTCTTGTTGTGTTAACTGATCCAAAGGCATGGAAGACTGTTAGCAATAATAGTTTTATGGATGCTCATGTAGTGGTGAAGGATTTGGTTATGTTCATTGGAAGTCGTAAGAGTGGTCTTTATGCATCTATTAGAAGATACTTAGAAAACCTGGAAATATCTTGTTGTCCGCAAACAAACAATGTGGCTGGGACAGATGACAAGTTCCTGATCAGTGCCAGTACAATAACTTTAGCTCTACGGCCATTTCAGGTCACAGACTTCAATTTTACTGGTCCTGACCTGGTGGACTCACGTTCTGCTGTTGCACAGTACTGCTTATTTATACTTACAATTCCTCAGCTTACACAGCGCTTACCATCTCTTCTTGTACCTGCTCTGAAGCACAAGTCTATTCTTTCACCATGCTTCCAGACACTACTGGTAATTATATTTCAAAAAAAACTATCCTGTGCTTCTGAGATTCTTTTTTGCAGCATCCTTTTTGAAGAGAATTGGGAGATTGTAATGGATTATTTTATTGTTAGCAAAACCTTCACAGAGAACTGAATCTTGGGGCACTAAGTTAGTGTGCTCTTTGAGTTTCATTTTTCCAAGTCAATGGCTCACAAATCTATACCTTGATACTTTTTCTAATATGTAATGTGGATTTTGAAAACGATCTTTCTTTTCTCTTGCCATCGTTTCATTTAAACATTTTCCAATTGCGAACTTGCATATGTGCATGTTATCCTGTCATACCATTCAAATTAGGTCTTTAAATTCCCAGGGCCCCCTTTGATTTTTTTTCATACACCACTATGGTTTAAATGAATGAGGACTGATCAAACTATGGCAGATGATGACAGACCTTGAGAGATAATATCTTGACTGACATGTCAGAGGTAGATCAATTGAAAATTCAGCAATCTTCTAAGCTGATTCCATCAGTTGGTTGGGCTCTGGCAAACATTATTTGCCTAGCTACTGGGAGTGAAAATGAGTTTGTGAACCCTAGACCTGACCAAGGTTTAGACTATGCCTTCTATGTCCGTGTTGTGGTCACTCTTGCTGAGAAGTTACTATCATGTCTTGACAGAAGTGGGTGCAAGAACATATATCCTTTTGTTAATCATGATCATTCTTCAGAGATTGCTGAAGTTTTTTGTGAAACAGGAGAAATGTGTGCCTTAAACATGTCATATTTGGACCTACTCAAACCTGTTTGTCAACAGTGGCATCTGACAAAACTGTTGTCGATCTCAAAGGTAGATGCATCTACTCAAGGGGATGGGGCTGTGGCATTGGAAAATCTGAAAATTTTGAGGAAGCTGGAATTGCTTGACATTGCATACTTCTATTCTTATATGCTCAGAATATTTTCAGCTTTCAATCCCGCTGTTGGATCATTGGCTGTCCTCAACATGCTATCATTTACGCCTGGATTTGTTAATTCTATATGGGAAACATTAGAAAGTTTGCTTTTTCCTGTAAATGGGCATCTGTCTACGAATAGTCAAATTTGCATAAAGAAAGTTACAGATGGCAAAAGGCAAGAGATTCTCAATAAAAAGCAGAAACATCCAAACAAGGATGGAACCAATAAGTGGGTCAGTGTACTCCATAAAATTACGGGTAAGTCACAGGCAGAGATAGACTGTAGTCTGATGGGTTGTGAACCGAGTAAACAGGATGAGGAGGATAATACTGATGTTTGGGATGTAAACTCTGTGAATTTTGGTGTACAAAGGATTCCAAAAGACTTGTCATGTTTGCTTCATCTGTTCTGTGCAACCTACTCGCACCTGTTACTGGTTCTCGATGACATAGACTTTTATGAAAAACAGGTAATTATCTATGTTTATTCTTTCTAAATGGTCTCTTCTAACCATCTGGAGTACCCTAGAGAATTTTCCCTGATGTTCTCTAACATAATTTAGGTACCTTTCACTCTGGAGCGGCAACGAAGAATTGCATCAGTGCTTAATACTTTAGTTTACAATGGCTTGGCCCATAGTATAGGCCAAAATGATAGACCTCTTATGGATTCAGCTATCAGATGCTTGCATTTAATGTATGAAAGGGATTGCAGGCACCAATTTTGCCCACCTGTTTTATGGCTTTCACCTGCTAGAAATAGCAGGCCTCCGATTGCAGTTGCTGCAAGAACTCATGAAATTATGGTAGGCAATGTAAAACTAGATGATGCTTCAAGTGTTCCAAGCATGGATTCTGTGATCACAGTTACTCCACATGTATATCCATTTGAAGAAAGGTGGGAATAAGTACTTGCTGGCTGTAACTCCTTTCTCTTGTCATAACTCTTCCTGTACCAGTAATTGTTATTTCCACAATAAACTAAAATCCTTCTGCATAACTGGATCTAGGGGTCTCAAAATATATAATGTAGAATAGGGTCCATAGTCATGATTCGTGAATTATATTATAAGGATGCTTCTCTCTTGATGGCAAACTTGTACCTATGTGGGTTATCATTCTTCTCTTGTTCTGTATGTTTATTCACTTTGATTTTCTGTAATAACTCAAACTTAGCGTCTTAACTTGTGTTGGCTGCAGCTTCTTCGCCAACACCTTTGAGAATCCTTTGCTCATGACATCATCAATTACTTTTTGCAGAGTTCAGATGTTTAGGGAATTTATCAACATGGATAAAGTCTCTCGAAAAATGGCTGGTGAACTCACTGGACCTGGTTCCCGAGCAGTTGAAATTGTGGTTCGTCGGGATCATATTGTTGAAGATGGATTCCAGCAATTGAATTCCCTCGGGTCAAGGTTGAAGTCATCTATTCATGTTTCTTTTGTTAGTGAATGTGGTCTTCAAGAGGCTGGCTTGGACTATGGGGGGCTATCTAAGGAATTCCTGACTGATCTATCAAAAGCTGCCTTTTCCCCCGAGTATGTCCTGCCAGGTTCATAAATTGATTCTTTGATACATCCATTATCTTCCTTCTGTAACACAGCCCTTTACACTTAGTTTTCTATCTCTGTTAAAAGGTATGGCCTATTTACCCAAACTCCAACATCAGACCGGCTCCTAATTCCCAATCCAACTGCAAGATATTTAGAAAATGGTGTCCAGATGATTGAATTCCTCGGAAGAGTGGTCGGAAAAGCTCTATATGAAGGAATATTACTAGATTATGCCTTTTCACATGTTTTTGTTCAAAAACTGTTAGGAAGATATAGCTTTCTTGATGAACTATCAACTCTTGATCCAGAGTTGTACAGGAACCTCATGTATGTGAAGGTAGAATTTCTTAACATGCTAATTTTATGTCTCTGTAGTCGTACATTACTTATTTGGTTACTTTTTTATCGAATAAGATTGCATTTCATGTTTTCTTGTTTGACTAGTCCTCGCTAAAATATTATTTGGTCTTATGGATATGCATATAAATCCGGGAATGAATCCATTTCCTACTTTAATAACATTAATATGTACTAGCTTGTTGAGCTAGCTGATGACTCAACTTGGTGAATCGATGTATTCATACCCCTGCCAATATGGATTGAAGAATTCACATGCAAGCTAGAAGTAGAAAGTGTGCATTCACCAGCTAGAGGGAAAGTGTTGAAAATCTTAAAGATCAAGTAATTTTTATTACTATTATAATACAGATATTACTCAAATATAAAAAATGTATTACTCATAATAAATAGGGATGATGTACTGTGTATAAAACACAACTCTAACAAAGATGTAGTTCTTACTAGTCTCTGTATCTATGGATGTAGGCTTTAATATTAAACCACGTTAAACCTTTTGTACACCCTTATCTCTATCCATCTTCTTTTATTTACTTTCACATGGTATCAGAACTTACTTTCTCAAGCCACTTCAATTGGTCGGAAATCACCATCTTTAATATAGTTTGGTTTAATACTATACATGGAGTATGTTGTATCTCTGTTGTAGTATATGCACACTCTTACATAAAAAGCTATAAATCTTAATGGTCTTTGAGTAGTTCATATCATGCAGCATTATGATGGTGACGTCAAGGACCTCTCTCTGGACTTCACACTTACAGAAGAAGCATTTGGTAAATGGCATGTTGTTGAGCTCAAACTGGGTGGCAAGAATATTTGTGTGACAAATGAGAACAAAATGCAATATATTCATGCAATGGCAGATTATAAACTCAACCGTCAGGTGTCTTGTAACTTGTTTCCTTTTATCATGAAATCTTGTAAACTTAATATTTAATTTAACCTATTGTTCTTGTAAATTTGCAGATATTACCCTTTTCAAATGCATTTTATAGAGGACTTACAGATCTCGTGTCACCTTCTTGGTTGAAGTTGTTTAATGCAAGTGAATTTAATCAGGTAGTTTCCTCCATACGGGCATTATGTCAAGTAGTTCCGGCCAGTTCCTTTGTTGATAACTTGCTCATAAATCATCAAGAACAAACATGTTTTATTTTCCATGTTATGATGTTGATTTTCACTTGTTACTCTTCATGGATTCAGCTTTATTCATGAATGTTACCCAGCATTTTATTCAGTTACTTTCAGGTGGTGACATTGACATTGATGTTGATGATTTAAGAAATAACACGAGATATACTGGTGGTTATTCTGAGGGTAGTCGAACAATCAAACTTTTCTGGGAGGTAATTCCCTTTGGTGGATGTTGCATAACCCTTTTTTCTTTTCTGTACCTGTAGCTTCTATTTCTCTAAATTTTCAGAAGTTCATATGTTACGTAGAAAATTCCATCACCTAAAGAACTAGCGTTGCATGCTGTACAATTGGAGGTAGAAGAGTTTCATTGCCAGAAAAAAAAGTAGAGTAATTGCACTTGAGATGTGTTAAGAATCTTATAAGGATGTTTGGCATTGCTACTTCTTCTCTTGTGTGGTTGACAATATTTTTCTTTTAATCCAATTACATCCCTGGCCTGCAGCTGATCTTGATATATGAATGAAAAACTTATCTTTTCAAATTCACGCGCTCATAATCTCTTCAATTTTGTGTTGAGCAGACTTAGGTTTGTCTTCATGTTTTTGACAATTTGAGTGCTGCTTCACCCACCACCTAATGGTCAGAGGGAACAAGTTTCCCTGTCTACTGAGACATGATGTGATTTCACATGCAAAGTTTGGACTTGATGATTGCATGCGTTCATGTTTTAAGGAGCAGTATAGTTGAGTCATGCTCCATTTTATGGTGGATTAACATTTTTCTGTTTGATATATTTGGAATGCTTATTAGGTAATTAAAGGTTTTAAACCGCATGAACGTTGTATGCTACTCAAATTTGTAACTAGCTGTTCTCGAGGACCATTACTTGGTTTCAAGCACCTACAACCTTCATTTACCATCCATAAGGTATGGTTTGAGATCACATGCAAATTATTTTTAACCTTGGACATAGAATTGGGATCTGTAGTGATTATTTATGAGGCTTGAAGTCATGTCTGTGCATCTTTGAAGACTATTTTGTTCGCTGATGGTATCCAACTGTTTTTCAAGAGTGAATAATATTGATTTGCTAGTGATTAAGTAGTTACTCATTAGTTTCACAAGTAGATTTGTTTTCCTTTTTAATTTTGAAAAACAACTGAAGAGATGCAATGGAACCTCCAGCAGTAAACAAAAAGAATGGAAGAAGCGTTAAATGACAGTTAATCATGATATTTCTCTGTTACAATATATCAATCTTATAGTAGATTGATTGATTTCTTTTCATCCTTTCATGTCACTCCCTGCCCAGACCCTGCTTCATCTTGAACTCTGCAATATTATAGTCCATTTTCAATCAATCAGTTGCCTCCCTTGTAATCATAATCATTTGAGATACGACTTCTTGTATCTACTTATTTCATGCCTTTTTTTTTTCTCTCGATAAATTGCTTATGTCATGCCTTCGCAAACACCTAAAGGAGGCAGTTGACACATTCATTGTTAGCGGGTAGCAAATTAAGTGGGGAAATTGGTCATATATAGGTGACATGTGATGCTTCTCTGTGGGCAACAATTGGGGGACAAGATGTGGAGCGGCTTCCCTCAGCTTCAACATGCTACAATACTCTAAAGGTATACTTGCTGTAAACGTCAGGGCTGTCCATAAGTGGCATCTTTCTAACTTCATATGAGTTTAATATTTCTTGTTTTCTTTACAGCTTCCAACATACAAGCGTGCTAGCACTCTCAGAGCAAAGCTTCTTTATGCAATAAGTTCCAACACAGGCTTTGAGCTTTCTTAGGGATGTCTGAATATCTTGCTTCCAACTGTTTCGGGTGAATTTTTGGCCGGTTGTCATCAAAAAACTTTTAGGTCAAGCTGAATATACTAGACTGTGAGTGCTATCTTATTGCTTGAATTGATGTATGTTAAAGGGTATATAGATTCACAGTTCGTTGGAAGAAAATGGTGAAATAGGATTGTTGGATCTTGGAAAGTGGAGCTTTGTTTTCTGTAATAAATTGTAGGCAAAAGGAAGATATGACCTTGTTGAGTTTTGAATATTTCGGAAGAAAAACCAATACAAAGGAATCTTAGTAGATCATTAGTGTATTTGGGCTTATTCCAGCTAAGATCAGTACTCCTATAGTAAGCGCCAATTTGATCCTGTTTAGTGCTCGACTGATTCATAGATATTTCCTTCAAAATGGCAAAAGCACAAGTGATTCTGGCTGTGTGTACGGGTGCAATGAGGCTACTACTACCAACTAAGAAGTCGTAGCATTTAGACATATGATGCATCTAAGAATATAATTGAAAGATTTAGCGGGGTAGTTGTAAATGTTTCTAATAGTGATCCGAGTAATCTCAAGAAATGAGGGAAGATCCCTGGCTAGCTAGATCAGCGGCCAAGACTTGGTTAGCAGCTTCAGAGGGATGGAAACTATCCCAGAATACATACTGTGTGGCATTGGAGCATGTTCCAATTGACCATTCATTGCACAGCATTGATGTCTCGAATGTACCTGTTCCGCAGCAAGCTTTTCTTGACTCGAAGAAACCTGTTCCAAAAACCTTACTTAGCATCTTATGCAATGTTATTATCTCATCGTAGTGGTCGGATGGTATGATGTTTGTGCACTGGTTAAACAACAGTTTGATCATTTAACCCGAGCTGTGCTCTGGAGTAGACGTGTTTCTACTTTAGTATTGTTTTCTCACCTTTAATGGAATAAATCCATTTTATTCCTGGGATCAAACCTACAACTGAGTTAAAAGTTCTATGGTTACTTCATATTCCGTTTTATGCGTAAAATGATGAACGTTACCATAGTCAGTTGGCTTCAAGACCATGTCCAAGAGAGGTTGGTAGATATCAAAGACCACCAGTATTAGTCCAGGGAGCTTATGCACTAGGCGTTGAGAAGTGATGTTTAATTTGTTGTTGAAGGAAATGGCATCGTGGTTTAACCTTTCAACGCACTGGTTGCTTCCCATGCCAAAGAGAGTGATGGCCGCAGGCAAACAACCTGTCGGTGGTAGGCCTGTCACTCCAATCTTCCTTGCTCCTCTTTCATATAGATTCTGCCTCAATACCATTCTTGTCAGTACAACTACGTTCTCTGATCAAAATAAGCAGCAGAATTTTCAGTTGATGCTTTTGAAGTTCACATTATACAACTTTCCGTCAATAAATGTACAAACATTGTACTTCCTG
>JANQAP020000152.1:383986-402037 GCA_026874005.2 Erythroxylum coriaceum
CATGACGCCTTACTAGATGCTAATATTAATATATGAATATAAACTATTTAATTATAGAATTATAGATAAAAAATGAGGAAACTTGGTTTTCTACATTTTCTGATACCATTCGAGAGGCTGGCTATCATCAATCCAAAGCTGACTACTCTTTATTCACTAAGGCCCAAGGTAATACATTCACTGCTATTCTTATTTATGTTGATGACATACTCATCACAGGAAATGATATTCAAGAAATGGAGCATCTCAAAGCATTCCTTCTCAAATGCTTCTGCATTAAAGACCTTGGAAATTTAAAGTATTTTTTGGGCATCGAGTTTGCACGCTCTAAAAAGGGTATCTTTATGTCACAAAGAAAATATGCACTTGATATTTTACAAGACTCAAGGCTTTTTGGTGCTCGCTCAGACACCTTTCCAATGGAACAAAACTTGACACTCGCTCCTACAGACGACGCATTGTTGAAAGCTCCAACCAAATATAGGAGGTTGGTTGGTAAACTAGTTTATCTCACTGTCAGTAGACTAGATATTGTTTATCCTATTCATACTCTCAATCAGTTCATGCACGAGCCACGGAAACCACACTGGGATGTAGCTGTACGTATTCTTAGATATATTAAAGGCACTCCTGGTCAAGGCCTATTGTTCCCTACCAACAATGATCTTAACTTAAGAGCCTTCTGTGATTCAGACTGGGGAAGATGTCGTGCAACAAGAAAATCAATTACAGGATATTGTATTTTTCTTGGAAATTCATGAGTCTCATGGAAGTCTAAGAAAAAAAATAATGTTTCCAGATCATCTGCTGAAGCAGAGTATCGTGCTATGGCAAATAATTGTCTAAAGCTAACTTGGTTGCGATACATATTATAAGATTTACGAGTTCCTCAGAAAGCACCTGCTTCATTGTTTTGTGATAACCAGGCAGCCTTGTACATTGTAGAGAACCCTGTTTTCCATTAACGTACTAAGCATATTGAGATAGATTGTCATATAGCTCGGGAAAAATTACAGGCCGGTATGATTCGTCCCTTTTATGTACTTACAAATTTGCAGCTAGCAGATATATTCACAAAGCCCTTAGGAAAGGAACATTTTGAGAAGCTGCGAGACAAGTTGGGTGTTCATAATCTTCACTCTCCAATTTGAGGGGGAGTATTAAGAATATCTTGTAATTAATATATATTATGTTGGTTCAGGATGGAAAAGGGAAGGTCAAATCCACTAATTATGGATCACGTCTTTATAGGCTTAAAAGTATGATTGATTTATGTAATTATAGCAGTATATATCTTATACTCCTGTACCCATAAACTAATGAACTTTTTAGCCACTTATTATTGTTTCCACAAGGACCACAACTTTATTAAGTTGTTCCTAGTATTTATGTAATCTTGTGATAATAGTTTGCTAACTTAGCTTAATTACTTGGTTAATTAAGCTTCATAATTAACCAAGTACTATAATAATATCTAAATACAGAGCCCAACATCAAGAGCTCGAGCCTACTTGTAACCACTACTCTCTTTGTACTCCAGGTAGAGTAAAGTAAATCCGGGAAACAAATTTTAGTCGTTGTGCATAACCTAGAAGTTTGACACAGACGACAAGTTTAGTTCCTTTTCATGACTTTTATCGTCCATTAACCATGTTAGTAATGAGTAATCTAACATCATACTCACTCTTAGTAACTTTCGTCTGTAAATGATAGTCCACAAGCAAGTACTAGTTGGATCAGAACTTGGGGATTAGCTTTATTTAGATTCCATATGCAAAATGATGGGCATTCCTTTTTTAACAAAAATTGGCGATTTATATGAAATAATCTCTTTCTACTAATACCTTTTAGTTTACAGCTTAGTGCACAAATTTATTTATTAAATTTGCATATTAAAGTTTACATATTTACATGGACCATTCTTTTTTATTTTGTCCAAACCTATAAAATATTAGGAACGGTCTGAATCTACCTTATTCAAATAATTCCTTGTTCATCAAACAATCAATAACAAATAAGGTAATCTTTTGCATTTTCTCTATTTATGCAAATTCATGGTTAATCATGGGACGATATCTAAGGTTGGTGTTATCATAGTCCCTTTTTTTTTTTAACCCTTCTCACGTCCTATATGAGGCTATGACTTGATTCCTTTATCATTATCACGTGCTTCCTACTGACGGAGATCGCCATCTTCGATATCAATTGATAGCAACGAAAATATTTTAGAGAAATTAGAAAAAAAAATTAGAGAGAGATGAGAGAGAGAAAATTCTGTTATTTGCCAAAGTTGTTTGCAGTCGTTGTTTCAACGGTTAGTATAGCCGTTGATAACTCTCCTTTCTTCACTCAACAATTGTCACACTATTTACAACAAAAGTAAAAAAAATTCCATACTAAAGGTTTTTTTAAGGCCAGACGAGAGAAGATTTGCTCAAGTATTATCGCCTCTTAAGGAGGTCTGCCGCACAACTCTTATCCTTCAAAATGTTAACTCGGCAACCCTTTTGCTATCAATTGACTGCAACCTCAGCAGACAGGAAACGGGAACGAAGGTTGCCTTGCCCTGCTACTTTTGTCTTGCAAATCTTGAGAACCTGCACAGCCTCCTCCACCTTGGCTGCCAGAGACTCTGGTGACTCTAACAACAATAGTAGTTCCGAATTGTCCATCTCCAGGAGCATTCCAGTAATTTTTGCAACAAGATCAGGCTTGCGGGTAAATGCAAATCAGCAACTGTTAGTTTGGATTGCTCTCTTTGTCTTGATAGTTCACGTGAAAGCAATAATCTATATAAGCGAGATATCTAACAGGATACAAATCAAGCCTATACATATACACGAAGTGGGAGTGCTACCAAGAAACTTAAAAGACATTTAGACCCCCAAATTTTATCAAATTTGATGACAAATACAACCTTCCAGATAGGTTTGAAAAAGACTGATTAGTCCACAACTAGTACCTTATGCTTCTGAACAATAGCGTACAGACGCTCTCCAAGAATCTGTTTCTGCTCCTGCGGGGAGGCAGCAGCAAGCAAGCTGCTCAGCGTATCTGGTCCCTGTGACACAGCTCCATTGGTATCAAGGGCAGCAGATGCGGCCCCAGATCCTTTATTCAATTCACGCGTACGACCGCTTGGTACATACATGCTCTGACCACCCCACTGCAACCAAATTGATTCAAATCACAATAAACAAGCAAACACATATAGAGCAAATGTTGTTCGCAACCACGGGTTAAAGTGGTTCTCTATGGGATAAAACAACCACCAACATCTATACGATATTACCCAACAAAGTTAAAGCGTTAGTGATGGTTTTGTTGAAAATAATTGTTTGATATAGAGTAGATTCCTTCTGTGTCATATCAACTAAGCCAGCTCCACAATGGAAAATACACGGCACTACTTGTTATATCATACGAATCTGAACAATTTACCGTATCATATAGAACTGACTACAAGATTCTAATTCACAGATGCATTGTACAGATTCAAGGTCATCTCAGAAGTTACAAAGCATCCAATAACAATGATCAAGGATGAATTCACAGCATATCAATGAGGCAAAAACAAACCTGGTTGCTTAGATCTTTTGAAGCAGAAACCGACAGAGTGCGTTGCTGCCTATATGAAAAAGACTGAGGACCAACCTCAGGAAGCATGCAACCATTGAACCTTCCCCTGCGTTGCCTGTGCTGCCTCTGAGTATTTGGCATCTGCCACAGAATCTCAAGGAGTCTCAAGTAAGCCCAACTATAGTCTGAACTTCTGAACCACTCAGTATGCGATGAGATCATGAAATTGGTATAGATGGAAATCTAATAAAACAAGAGACTTGGCTAGGAGTGGCTCAATTGATGAGCTAAGATGAAAGTGCTTACAATAGGAAGTTCTGCTGGTTGAAATGTTGGTCTGTTTGGAGGTACAAAGCCATTACCCATCCATCCTGGCCTCATACCCAGAGGCTGGTACATCAGCCTAGGTCGTGGAGGTACTTGTGTTACAACACCAGATGGAACTGTACAGTAAAGTTGAGGATATCCAACTGGCAATACACTGGAAGGTGAAGCTACTCCAGTCACTACATGTGCATATTCCAGCTGCAGTCTTGCTTGCCTGTCCTCCTTCCTTTGCGCAATAGCCACATATAATGGTTTTCCATGAAAAATTATTCCTGTAAAATTACCCAATATGAGCGATTATCAACTTCTTCAAAAGAACTTGTTATTTTCACAGCAAAGCAGTAAGCATGCAACATATGTATCATTGGATAGTGATTCAATCAACCTTGACATGATGCAAGCATACCTACTCTCAGAGTTTGAAAGATACCCTTTGAACTTTTTACACTTTCATTTCTTCATGTTTCCATTAATGCACATGATGCAGTACCCTACTTTGAATTTCGTTCATTAGACTTGCCATTAATCTTTAAGGCTGCATTTAGACATTAAACACTATACTTTGCCTTATTTTAGCCCTCTACTCTTTTAAGTCACTTTCAAAATAAAAATATCCAAGAGGGCAAACATATTGAAATTAAATTTTACTACTAAAATGATCAGGGCTCTGTCTCATATACACAAGCTTCTTAACTTACCATGAAGGGTGCTAACAGCTATATTGGCCTCCTCAAGACTTGAGAAGCAGACAAATCCAAACCCCTTGCTAATTCCTTTCTCATCTCTCATTAATTTTGCAGATGTAATTGTGCCACATTGACTGAAGTGTTTTCTGAGGTCTTCATCAGTGACATCATCTTCAATGTTTTTGACATACACATTCAAACCCTACAATTCAAGAAGGATAAAAATGCATTAATATTTCAATGCAGGAGATATGTGCATTCAGACTGAGATTTATATATTTCTATTTCACATTTTATAGCGGGAATAATGTATGTTTCACATTTCAGATTTACATATATTAGCTTGCAACAATAGATACCCCAAAATTCTGGGGTTAAAATCATTATCAGATATCAGAACCATGCAAAACTAGTCTTACGTACTTCATCTTTTGTTAGTATATTTTATAATAACCTCTTCTCATCAAGAACGCTGTGTCTGTGATTTTCTATCCATCTCCTGATTCTTTTCTTTTTTGTGCTAATTGATCCGTTGGATTTTCGCATCCAATCCTACTTAATAAATTAAATAATTACATATATAAAATCAGGCTCCTGCAATTCTACAATTCCACCTTAATGCCAATATTTTGAGAGATTTTTGTTTCAAAAGTTTCTACAATTGCAATTTATCCTCTTCTTTTTCTATTACAAGGTGACTTTGAGTCAATTTCTCATCATAACAAGAACCCAACATGATATTTGTGGTACGTTGATAATGTTCCCAAAATATGCACGTTGCTATTATTTGGCTATGCTGCAGAGAAGAAACATTAAAATCATGCCAGATATCCATAATTTTTTTGGTACATCATGTGGAAGTTGGAATAAAAACTCCCCTATATCACATGCAAAAGTAAATTGAGAAAGACAGACGCAGAACTACCTTGTATTTCAAGATCTGCTCTTTATGTTTCTCCTCAAATTGTCGACGTAAAATCTGTTCTCTCTCTGCTTTCTTCTGTGCCCTTCCAACGTAAAGAACCTTTGAACCTTTTCAACAGATACATAAACATATTGAATGGCTGAGAAAATGGAACAGCAGACTTTAATGCTCTTAACAGGTGTTACCAATCCTCAGTTTAGACCAAAAGGGGATACAAAATACATCGTACCAATTTCCAATCCATCCATCGCTTCCAATGCCTGTCTGGCATCATCTGGCTTATCAAAGTTCACAAAACCAAATCCTTTTGAGGTCCCATTTTCGTCTTTTGCAATTACCAAGCTAGCAACTTTTCCAAATTTGGAAAATTTCTCCTTCAGAAACTCGACTGTGACATCTGGATCCAAGTTTTTGACATATAAATTTGTGTATTTTGCATCAGGATTGGACATAATGCGCTCACTTTTCTTTACAAAATTTCCAACATATCTGCACCATGAGTTCAAGTGTTAAATAAATAGAGAAAAGCTTGTCATAAAAATGCCAAAAAAGATCAAGTTAGATGCTAATTGAACACAAGAGTAGGACATATATGTGCTAAATGTTAAAGTTGAATGATATTACATGAAGAGCAGAGGATCAAAATTGGGATGATACTCAACAAGTCAAAAAAGAAAAATATACACTTACATCTGCTTGTCACCAACAGTGGAGCCATTCAGCTTCTCAATTGCAGAATTTGCTGACTCTTCAGATTCAAATTGAACAAAACCATAGCCTTTGCTCTTTCCATTGTCAAAAGTGGCAACTTTGCAAGATACAATATTACCAAATTGGCAAAACAAAGTTTGCAGCCCCACATTGTCGACTGATTCACTCAAGTTCTATCAATATTGATTATGATAACATAAGATGCAAAGCCAATTATGTTAGCACAAATGCAGGTATCCATAATACTACGAAAGGAGGAATACCTTAATGAATACATTTCCTATTCCACTCTTTCTCACATCAGGGTCACGGTTTGACCATGTAACCCTTATCAATTTTCCTTTTATGGCAGTGTGATTTTTTGCTTCAATTGCTTGGATTGCTACTCAAACCAGAGAAAGCGACATCAACTTAAGTAGTTTGGACAAGCATCAAAAGGTATATACGGTAAGAAAGAAGAAAAAAATGAAAAGTTAAAGGCAAATCCGGATACAGCAAGAATAACTTAAATCAGGAAAGCTCGATTAGTGATCACTGATAAGAAATCAAGGAGTATCCGTGCCCCTTTCATTTACCAATACACGTAATTCCCCTAATAAACAGAGCACTAAGGCATGCAATCAAGAAGCCTCATTAAAACAAAGAATATTTTGTCATTTTGGAATTTTCATATTCTCCATTTCCAACCTTCTGATCGTGCATTCCCGGAAGCAAAAATATTTCTTTTCCGATTAATTACCAATTATTTCATTCCATGGGAGCCAGCGGACAAATATAAAACGTCACTTCGAGAAACAAATTAAACAGGCCATAGAGGAGCTAAAAGAAAATCGTCCCTTATTTCTAAGTTTCGCTCATGAAAGATATACGTTGTGCATAAGGTAGCAAAAATGGAGTAAAAATAAAGAAAGTCGAACAGATGATCAACAGATGAGGAGATGATTGAAAACACATATAAAAAAAAAATCGAAAGCTAACCTCCATTTTCTGGCATGCATTAAACGAATTACAGTCAAACAAACAGAAGTCTAATGAACCATACTAGTCGAGCTCAAAACCAGCACCAAACATTCCAATTCTTTCTCCATTTCCCGCGAACAAAACATAAAATGCACAGATTAACAGAACAAATAGAGCAAACAATACAGAAACATGCAAACAACATCGCTTAGAAATCCACCATAATAAGCTCGTAAACAGAAAAAGGAAATGAAATCAGTCAGCACTTCGTCGAAAGACAATCATCACAAACGCAACATTACCATCTTGACGAGAGATGAAGTTGACATAACCGTAACAGAGTGATCTCCCGGAAGATGAGTCTCTACAGACGCGTACAGAGGCAAGGCCGTTGAACTCGAAGAAGGCCTCGAATAGCTGAGCTTCAGTAACGTCGGGATGGAGGTCTCCGACGTAGAGCGACGCAGGCGCTGTCGTCGAAACCGTAGAAGGAGTCGCCATTGTAATCGGTTTCTCAAATTCAGAAAATGCAGTTTCCAAGAAACAACCAAAACGAAGCAAACAACCGCTAGAGTGAGAAATTGGAGGGAGAGAGAGAGTGGCGTTTCTTGTTTTCTGTTTTTACACTGGTTTTTGGGACTACAAAAGGAAAGGATTACTAATGAGAGAGTAAATAGACGAACTTTTTAAAGGGAAATTGGAGAGAGGGTGGGAGTGGTCCGGTGCGGTGTGGTGAACGGAGATTTTGCATGGACGCAAGAAGTTAAAGCCCTCAGTAACGGTTGCGTGAGGTGGGAGACACTACCACGCGCATTTATACACGTTACCTCACGCTTCAGTGACGCTTCCTACCTTTTCGCTATTATCAAATGGAGGTGCGGTTAGAAGTTACCAAAAAATTAAATTTCGGTTGTAATTGGGATCTAAAATTTAAAGGACTAATCTTTCCCAAAAATTTTTATGGTTCAATTGATTAAATCATAAAAATTTTAAGCCGTTTAATTTTTTGATTTAACTTTTTACTTTTCCATTTGATTTATTTTAATTATTTTTGTTGTTAAAATTAATTAATTTATTAATTAAGTGATCAATTTTCGTAAAACAATAAATTCTTATAAATTAAAATTAATTGATTAATGCTTATTTAACAATCTTTTTTAATTAAACTTCAAATTTTTGACATATTCTTTTAAACATATTTTAAATTCTTTAATTTTATTACTATATTCTAATTAAACTTTTTAAACATTAAACTTCTTATTTTAAATATTTAACTTTTGGTACTATTTTCAAAATATTAACCTTTACCATCAGAATAACTTATTTTTTATATAATTAATTAAAATGACTTTTATTTTCACCAATAAATATTAAACTTAAAAATTAAAACAACATTATTTTAATTCAAAAATTAGATCAAACTTGATTGGACATATTATCATTCATAATCACAAATAATTAAAATAAGAGTGAATCAGATGATCAGATATAAATATGTCAAATTTGTAAAGCCAATTGTATGTAGTTATGCCTAAATCATACAATTAAATCACAGCATCTTGTTTAACATAAGTTAATAAAAGAGAAAAAGATTTAACTGTATGAATTAAATTTTAAGAAGTTGTAGGTTTATGTCTCAAAATATTCGTCTATCCAACAACAAAAGATGCCTAATTTCTTCATTAGCCTTCTCACTGGATATGCATCCTAACCTTCTTCTGCAGACCTCTTCTGGTTCAGCGTTTCCATCATCCAATTCATCAGGCAATTGCTTTCTTGCATTGCACTTACTGTTTGCAAACAGAAAACATTCTCCTCCACAGATTTTTAAAAAAGGAAGAATTTCTCCAACAAAAAGGATTACTCGGATGCTATACTCAAAGTTGAAGAACATTTTGGAGGAATCAAATTTGCTTATTCGCATACTCTACACGGATATTCCTGCCATCCAACAACTAGAAAGCACCAGAAAATGAATGAATTAACGAATACCTCTTTTATCTTAGAACAAAGAAAACACATAGGAGTCCTAATCCTTAAGAAAATAAAAGTCTTTACCTGACCATCCATTCCTTTTAAAGCTCTGCTTGCTGCATCTTCAGAGACGAATTGCACAAACCCATATCTTTTTGATTTCCCAGTCACGGCATCACATATAACTTTAACTGCCAAAATAAACCATGTAATTTCTATGACTTTATGGGTGGACGAAAGGGGAAGGGAAATTCTCAAAGAACAGAGCATTACCTTTAATTATCTCACCATGCAATCCGAAAACATCCTTTAAAACGGTCTCGTTAGTATCATAAGAAAGCCCTGCAACTTGAAACACATGTTCATTCCCTGAGTTTGATGCGAAATGTTTAGGAAAGTAACTAATGCTTAACCTTCCTTCCTTCCTTAGATAAATTATTTGTATGAGACTTAGCAATGTTGAAAACAACTATGAAACTGAACATCCAGAAGTCAATTAATCATATAAACAAAAAGGGGAAAAATAGGCACCTCCAACGAATAATTTGGTAGAGAGGTGACGAATTGGTAAGCGGGTGGCAGAAGGAAGTCGAGGAGAGAGACTAAAACAACTATATAAATACTGCCTGCCTCGCCCTAGCCAAATCATGAATCATCAAAAACCTTCAATGCGGAAAACGAGCAAGGATTAATAAGGAGCAGCGTTACCGCTTGTTCGCCTTCAACTATAAAACCCAGTAATCCCTAACCCTTTTCGTTTTTTTTATCTTTCGAAATGACGGGGGGGTTATCGCTGCGTCTTCAACTTGAGCGGTTACAACTTACAGGAGAGAGGCGTAAAAATGGCAAGGAGAGATTGACTTCTGATTTCCGATGAAACAGAAGAATCGTGAGGTTTTAGTTTACTTTTTACTCAAACACCGGCCACAGACGCAATTCACAAACCATTTATCTTTTCTAATTTGAGAGAAGTAAAATAAATTTTATCCTTAAATTTCATTTTTTTGACTTGTTTAGAATAAGCGTGTAAGACCAAAATCAGTGT
Organism: Erythroxylum coriaceum; assembly: GCA_026874005.2. Lineage (NCBI taxonomy): Eukaryota > Viridiplantae > Streptophyta > Magnoliopsida > Malpighiales > Erythroxylaceae > Erythroxylum > Erythroxylum coriaceum. Next base: position 394,194 of record JANQAP020000152.1, read on the forward strand.
TCAACACGTGCAGCTCATGCAACTTATGTTTCATTGTTTACCACCGATACAGCAATTTGAGAAACAGTAATTCTATATTAGATGGGGATGGGGTTGGGGTACAAATACAAAACCAACATAACACGTGAATACAACGATACTTTACAATTAAGGCAGGCACTGCAGATGGACGATACTTCCTTTACAACAAAAATTGCTGAATAGAATCAAAATGCTCCAATCACCACCAATTACAGGCAAAGAACAATTACTTACTGGACAACTACCTATAGGAGCATCGTGAACAAAGAATGAACTTTAAACCTGAAATCCAATTACAAAATTTGGAGCTTTATTAACACTAGTATGTGCATTAAGAGAACCATAATGCGCAGAGGTAGCATCTTCAAGAGCATTTCTCTTGAAGAGTTGCTTGTACTCAATTGTCCAGCATTGATGAAGTCCTTACTAGCAGTTACAGAGACATTTACAGCTAAGGAACCTGGGACAACACAAATCAACAGGGAAAATGTTACCATGGATAGAGCAGATGAAGTATTCAACTAAAGAAACCCATTCATAATAAAACTTACAGTCATAGTTGGCCCATCCAATCCGTTGATGAGCCAGGTCATAAACAAATATCTTGTCTTTCAGCACAAGATCTGCAAATTGAAGAATGACAAGATGATCAAAGCCATAAAACTAAAAGGTCGAGAGCCAAATAAAAAATGGCAGTCATGACATAATTCTGTTAAAGCTACGAGATTTCCATTACATCAAGATCACTCTTTTGATTTGATAGGAACATAAAGAAGAATGTTCACAAGAACATGATCCCAACTCAAGTAGTCATTTTAAATGTTTGAGAGGCTCAGCCAGTCCATGTAATTCTTCTGATATTTACCATGAAAAGACTGAAACCATTTTTCTTTTCCTCTTTCTTTTTCTTTTTCTTTCTTGGAGTGGTGCCTAGGGGTGGTGAGGGGAGGTTTTGGCAGGGCCTGGGGATATTGTTGAACGGGGAGAAGAGGTTTTGGAGGGGACAACAATGCCCTACTAACAATGCATATCACACATGACTCACTGACAAACAGATCGGTCTTCTCCCAGCCACATTTTCAACCTAGTTGGTCAATGAAAAAGAATCTGGCTCTAGTTCAGACTAACCTCCTAATATTGTCACTCCATTTTGAGCTTTCTGGAAACCAACGCACCACATTGCAGCACCATCCTGCTAAAATAAAATGGGTTCTATCAAACTTCATGCAATGCCATTGAGATGCTTAAAACAAAATAAAATGATTGTCCAAAGGTGAATCAAAGAAAGTTACATAGAAACCATAATGTGTCAAGTATTCCTCAGGCTTTAACACCATGGAAGCATCACCAGCAAAATTAAGGCTGACCGAAGGAAATATCGTGGAGATGCTGCATATGAAAGAGATAATTGCTGCTCAACCCACAAGAACCAAAAAAAGGAAAACACGAAAAAGAAACAATACAAAGTACAGCAGAAAAAACAATTTGTATTGTGGCAAGCATATCAGACAAAAAATTAACTAGAAACAAAGTAAAAGAATGAACCTGGATGAGACTTGATAACATTGGTTTCCTTTGTATATAATGGGAGATGCAGATTGTGAGACAGCGGATGTTATCTAAACATTCAGTAAGCAAGTCAAGTTCACAGCAAAAGAAAGCAGCTCAAGATAAATCATTTCAATAAATCCAATTCATGAATTACACATCATGTTAAATCACCATCAAGCTGCTTGGGATTAGCAATTTCTTCACTTAACGAGGAGAACTTATAAGCCCTTTTATCTCGATTAATCTCTTCAGCTACCAACATCCCTTTCCAAAATAGTGTCTTTCTAATGCTAACAAACTTTTACACAAATGAATACCTGACTCTTCATCACACGTAATAAACTCTTTGACTATACTTGTTTCACCAAAGGATCTAAAGATTACCCCAAGTTCTACACGCTTTTGATGCCAACTTTATGTAAGAAATCAATAAAAAACTAATATATTTTGACACTTTACTCTGTTTAACAATTTTTTGATGATCATCATAAGCAAGGAGTTAAACTAGGATAGGATTGATAACAAACTAGGCTATTGACCTTCGATTGTACAGAATGAGATCTAGTTAGCCTATGATGCATTCTATGAGAGGGTCTTCACATACTGAAAGTAAGTTGTTCATGTTCTCTAGAACTCATAGATGCAATCGTAAGTGGCTTTTGGAGAGAAATGTGTAATTGTGTCTTCTACTTAATCTAAACTTTGATTGGAACAATTACTTACAGCACTGACAAAAGGATCAAAAGCTTCCTGGACAAGGTATGCCAAAGTTGTGCCTGTGTCAATGATAGTTCCTTGATTATTCGATGTTGCAAATACTGCAGGATCAATGGGCAGCAGTTGACCATTAACAGCAATGCTCTGGAGATATAAATTATAGTGGGGCCTGAAAATTTAGGATGAAACAGTTAGTCTAGACACACTTTTCCAGTTGCAACTTAAGTTAGCACAAAAACAAGAATAAAGGAGGATAAGACCCTAGTTAAATGCAGAGCGGGGGCAAAGTTAGGAACTAAGATATATTTGAGAGATTCTCCTCTATACTCATGCAGAAGGAAAACATATCTAGGTGGACAATATGACCTAGTAGGTGATAGATCCCCATCAAAGTGTTACTTGAATGTAGCCATGGAAATTCAAAAGAACAGTCAATTTAGACATAATGAACTGTTCTTTTAAATTTCCCTGTCCACAATCAAGTAACACTCTTGGTGGGGATCTATCACCTAATAGGTCATCTATATATATATATATATAACCCCAAGGTGCAAGTACTAGCTCAAGCTGTCCCAGATAAGCATCAAGTCATACAAATCAGATGTGAGTTCCAGAATGAAGATTATGAAATGCAAGATCTGGGTCAAAGAGGTGAAGAGAGTATTGAAGGTGCAGTGTTAATATTGCTGGAGGTTCATAAGAAATCAGTAAAACATACTGTGATGGGACAAGTGGAGTATACACAATGCCTGGCTCCAAAATCTCGCCAAGAACCAAAATACCACCTCCATTGCCCTCTCCTCTCAAGCAATGAGAGAATACTCTGGGTGTTATCCCTCGAGATGACAACTGTGACATGACTGACAGCTCTCCTTGACCAAATCCAAAAATTCCATCAATTGCTTTATCCGTCTTTGTTAAGTCCCCAGATTGGTAGGTGCTACACCTGTTTCCAGAACCATGAGTACAGAGATAAATTACTAAAAAAAATTGTTGTAGGATCAAAGAGAAAATAAGAAAAGAAACAGAAGACATAGTACAAACAACAATCTTTACGAGTTTCATGCTTCTGTTACACCTCATGTCTATTATGAGTTAGAAATTACCTACCCAAATACAACAAGGGCTGAGGAGTTGGCAGTTAATGACTCTCCCAAAATAGCATCAAAACTGAATATATCGGACACATAATATCCCAACGTTCCACTTCCATCTCCGTATTGAAATGAGTAGATGCATTGATTACTCTGCGAAGTGCACTGAGTTGCTGTCGTCTGAGCAGCGGATGTGCAAAAATTGTCTGAACATGGGACTAGTCCAGCAGTTGATGAACTGGTAGTATCAAAATAATTGAGCTGAATCTACAAAATATAGAATAAGCATGAAATCAATTTCTAAGTTCAAAAAACTATTTTGACTTTTAAGGCTAAGTATGGAGAGAACAGGGTTTACTCCAAGCCCACTGGATTGCGGGCAATTACTGCAGGAACTGCAGGTAACCCACAAGACATCGCTTCCGGTATCAATCTGCAAGTTGAATTCTCTAGGAGGAGATCCCAGTTTCACTTTTGTGAAATATAGCCTAAACAAAAACAAGAGATAGAAAATTAAATAATATAATCAAATCAATGCCCCAAATTCTGCTATAAAGAAACCAGCATTTTATAATCTTATCCAAAGAGAAGTATAATAAGCGGAAAACAGAAGGAACCAAGTATATTACAAGGGTGTTGAAGATCCACCGACCCTGATAGAAAAGAACACCCGAAAAAATAACAGCAAAAACAGAATGAGTCAATAATTATATTGTCGTATGGCATAACAAACAAATAAACAATTAAAATTTTATCACAAGCGAGAATACAAACTATATGCTGTTTCATTTGCAAATATGTAAAACAGAAGATGAAAAGGAAAAAGAAAGCAAACAAATGAATATCACTTTTTCGTTTTTCATCCTTTCCACTGCTCTAGCAGAAAGTATATCCAAAAATTGGACTCCAGTTAACCAAGTTGTGAGTTGTGTTAAAAAATATATAATCATTTTCTGAATGCTGACCCAGAAAAAAAAGAATGACGGCAGAAACGTCCACAGGCTTGCCAATTCCAAATAAAACAGTCCATAAAACCTCATACAGTAATCGATCGTGAAAATTAGGAATAAAAAAACATAAAAAAAAGAAAAGGAAGTGAAAGAAAAGTATAAGAATCAGAACCTGACTAACCATTAAACAAAAGAGTTGCAAAAGTTCCAAGAAGCAATGCAAACCCATGAAAGATCAAATTTAAACAGAAAAGAAGCTAAAAAGATTGAAAGAAATACCCAACGAGGTAGGGATCGGAGGTTCCTTGGACAGAGAAGTCGACAACACCGCCAGCAAAGCTCTGCAAGAGGCGGGCATGCCTGACTCTGTCCCAAGCTTTAAGTTTCTCCAACTCCAGACGTTGCTCCAAAGGCAAAACCCTCTGGAGAGGGAGAACAGTAGCAGAGTGAACCACCGACATGGGCGCAACTAATGCTAATGTCACAATCAAGAGGTACCAAAGAGCGCGCATTTCTGGTGGGTTTTTCTAATTCTTGAAAGTCAGGCAGTGGTGATGCCTGGTTTGAAGCATTTGAGAGAGAAAGAGGAAGATAAAAGTGAAGTCACGAGTGGCAAGGACGCAGAAGGCGTCTAGGCGAGACAGCGTGAGAGGTGGATGCTTAAGACTCAGTTGGCTACTTCCAAGTTCGTGTAATTAAGTATTATGCAAACAAGCGCAAAGTCTAAAACACCCCTTGCTATCAAAAACAAAAAGAAAGGGTAATTTAGTTCAAGCCATGGATATCCTCAATCCAATTGTCCAAAGTGCACGTAAGCAAAACTAAATCAATATCCTATGTAACTGCAATGTCTAAAAAGCAAAACCTTGTTCCTTTAATTTTTCGTGTAAAAAATTAAATTAATTTTAGAAATTAGAAAGCTAAGTGATAGTGTGATACGGATCTTGACCCAAGAGTCCTTCCAAATCCTGGACCCGGCGTTATGGAAATTATTGGTAGCGTGAAGTGTGAACTGTGAAGGTCTGTTTTTCTTTTCCGTCAGCGTCCAAACAAGTGGCCTCAATTAGGGTCCACCGTCCGATGTAGGTCAATTTTCGTTTTTATTAATTTTTGGCAAGGCAACGGACGTCAACCCTCCAGTCCATCCGACAATGAATCCAGTAATTATTGTCTGCGCCACGTTGGATTTCTTGCTATTTGCAGTTTCCTTTTCTCTGATTAAGACCCACAAGTAATCTTTTACTCAACGATGATTCAAGTATCTAATGGAAGTGTGTACATGAAGTATTTCTACTTGGGAAGCTTCGTCATTATTTTCTTAGTCTTAGTTAATTATCTTTTTTTAATAGTCGCATATGTAAATGTTGTTTATTGCAAAGCTAAAATTTAATTTGATATATGGCCAAAAAAAAAAGTATATTGTTCAGACTCCAACCCAATACTGTAATAATTGGTACCAGCCACAGGACAGTACGAAAAGAAAGAATTTTATAGACCACTAATTAAAATACAAAAATAAATAAATTTATGTAAAATTTATTTGATAAATAATAAAAATTAAATAAAATTTTATATAATTGGAATTGTACAAAGTGATTATAAATTATATAATTAAATATATTAGCTTACCATAATTTAAATATTTTTTAACTTTTTTATATTTCATATTGAAAATATGTGCACTTTTTAGTGAATAAATGTGAAAATTTATTGAAATATGTAAAATTAACATTTTTTATAAATGCATATTTTTTACTTTATATTATTCTTAATTTTATATATGTATGAGAGTTAAATAATCTTTTTGATACCATGTCATGCGGTTATTACTTATATGAGAAATGTATGAAAAAATATTAATAAGAAAAAAGAGATTTTTTAAATTATAAATAAATTAAATAATTATTATATTAAATTAACGTTATGATAATTTCTTAAAGTAAAGTTAAAAATTATATAATATAATATATTGAGATAATATTTTATAATTTTATAAAATTTAAAGATTATTTTATAATTATTAAAAAATGTCTCGACGGTAATATACTGAAATCAAATTCAATACTAATTCCAAAATGAAATTCCACTCTACACTTGGCTCCATTTAAGCCACATTTTGGCAGTCCAAGACCCAGAGGAAAGCTAGTCACTGAAGAAATATAAGTTTCATACGCAAGCAAAACGAAGGTTGGTACCGGCGTATAGCTCTCCCACTTCTCTTATGCACGAAAACATTTCCATATTCAAACAAGCAACCAATCTCTTACTTTTGACAATTGATTTGGATCTATCCTCTTTAATAGCTTTAGTTTCCTGAAATTATGAAGAATTTAAGGATAGTTTTACGTTTTTTAGGATATAGTATGCCTCCCTTAATAGAGGGGGCGTGGTCATACATACTTTTAGCCTTTAGGATTGGTTTAAAGTCTTACAAGGAACAATCCAGCTTGAAATGGAAAAGAAACCAGAATCAATTAGCAATGATGATCATCACACCCTCCACGTTAACCCCACGTTTAATCATATTTGCTCATAATGATATGGATGGATACACTTCCAAGTTCAACTACCGTACTAAACAAAATTTTATGCATTGAAAAGGTTAGAGTGTAGTGTAGGCCACTTCAATTGATTCAGTGTTGCTAACACATTGTTAATTATGAGCTGATTTGCAGCTTAGATAGCGGACTTTTTCTGCTTTCTGTCAAGAAAGGAGATGTTTACATGTGAAATAAAGAGATGGTTACAGGGCCTTTTGTCACCTCTTGCGTTCTCATTTTAAGTCTCATCAATAATTTCAGGCGGCTACTACCTTCTAAGCGTGTTGTCCATAAATTTCCAAAGCCATATAATTCGCTGGGTCCGTTAAACAGCAAGTCAAGACTGGAGCCGACTTAAAGTCTCCTCTTCAGAACACTCGAGTAGATAAATACGGGAAGTCATAAGTTACGTTGTTTGATATCCGGTGAAAATCTGAAAATAAGTAGATATGCCAACAATTGAGAACATATTCGCATATGCTTAATAAGAGCTCTAGAACATATATTAAATTATTGTTAAAAATATATATTAAATTATTGTTAAAATTCTATATAATAAATATCTATTTACAAAATCTAAGATCAGTCTATAATTATCTAAGATGGTTAATTATTAATAAATTTTAATAATTTTGAAAGTTGTGTATATTAAATATCATTTTAAAATATTAAATTACATATTATTAACATCTAAATATCCTCTAGTCGTTTGCGTAAAAGTTTATATATATAATTGAGTTACACTCAACAAGAAAATCAAAATTTTAAAATGAAATTTGATATGTGCTGATGAAATATTAATTTAAAAAATATTACATTAATAATCATTCTATCATATAAATATAGGGACGTCAAAAATTACCCGGCCCGGCCCAAAGTCAAGGCATTTGGCCCAGGTTGACCGGCCCATGGGCTGGGCAGAAATGGCCCGTCGAATGACGGGCCGGGAGGTCGCGGGCCGAAACGGCCCA
>JANQAP020000152.1:517526-528357 GCA_026874005.2 Erythroxylum coriaceum
GTACAAACGTGATTGTGTACATTGCATATGGGATGATGAAGTAAAATTCTATTTACTTAAAATTAAAATTATATTTTCTTAAAAAAAATCAAGTTCCAATTATTTATTAATTTTCTGTCTTTTCTTTTTCTTTTTTCCTTTTTAGAAAGATAAAGATTCCGATGAATGACTCGATGTTGTCAAAGTTTGGAAGGTATCACGACAAAAGCCAAGTAAAACTTGGTTTGTTCTAAATGGAGGAAAAAATGGTATAGAAGTTATAGTAAAATTAGATTTTCTTTTGAAAATTTTAAAATTATTTTACTAAATTTTCAAATTCTATCTAAATATGCAAACTAAGCTTCAATAAGAAGGAGAGAATAAAAAAAAAGATTTCATCTGCACCTCTACCACTCGTTAAGTATTTCGGTCTTGTCCTAGAAAGAAAGTCAAGTTATTCACGTGGTTTAGATGTTAAAGGGCTAACATCTAAGTCCTGAGAAAAAAATTCAAATTTTAGTTGAAGCTGAGGTTACAAAGAAACATGCAAGTAATTCAGATGATGAAGTTGTAAGACTTACTGAAATCAAAAAAATACAAAATGAAAAGATTCAAGCTCAAGATGTAGCTATTGAGAAGTAAGCAACGAAAATGAAATGAATTTAAGTTGTTTTTGCACATTTGGCAAATACTGGAGTAATTCATAGTTTGTTACTCAATGCTTCTGCCTCAATTAGAGATCCATCAAGTATCATAACGTCAAATACCCTAACTAGTCATGTGAGTTTATAAATTTATAAAATGTAGAATAGTTAGTATTACTTCTTATCATTACCATTATATTATTATAAAATGTTAGTACTAAATTTATAGCTTAATATTTTATAAACTAATTAATTGAATCTATTTTTATTTATTTTGTAGCAAATAAATCAATAGTGAACTTCATTTAGAAGAATAGCTAGAAAAATTTATCTTGGAGAGTTTTAGATTAAATTAGTACGTAGTAGTTTAAGATAACTGTAATAAATATAATTAACTTGGATATTAAAATTTCCTATTTTATATATTGGAAATTAGAATTTTGTACATTTTGATGATTTATATATATTTTTATATATACTAATAATTTTTATTTGCTTATGTGACAATATCTTAGCACTAAAAATCCATATCATTTGTGGCAATTTCTATTTTATAGCCACCAATTCAAAACTTTTTATCGATTAAGCAATTGAATTGTTAAATTTAATAATATTATTTGTGACAAACACGAACACATTAGTGATAAATTTATGTCATTAGTGATAAATTTATCGTAACATATAATCTTTATTTAGTGACAACATTATTGTAACAAATAACTTTCACACTTGTGACGAAATCTGTTAGACAATATGGTTACTGATGCAAATTTCTTTTACCATTAATTTAATTCCATTTTTAAATTGATAGTTTTATTTCTGACAATAATAAACAAATTAACGACAATATTTTTTGGAAAAACAAATTTTCATTTTTTTGACAAAATGATGTTGACATTTTTTCTTTAAAATATTAGCGACCAAGAAAAAATGGACACTGATAAAAAAACACGAGTGACAAATATTTTTTTACTATTTTCAATTATTTTAGTGGCGATAATATTGTCACAATAAAATGAAGTACTGTTACGACTTTATTTGTCACTTTGTGTCAACAAACTTGTCATAAATATTGAAGTTATTGTGACTATATAGTTTTGTTACACATTCCATAGTTTTTAGTGTCAGTACTTTTTTCACAAAAGTATTGCATAATTGTGACCATTTTTCTAAATTAGTCACTATTTCACTAGTAATGGAAGATGATGACTTTAAAAATCGGATACTATTAATAGTAGTGACTAATATTACTGCTTTTAGTGACAACTTTTGCTTTCACTAAAAATACAATTTCTTATAGTATATGAGAGATTTGAATGAAGATTCTTTATGAATTCTCAATCCTTTAGTGACATCTCATCATTCTCACTTGGTTCAACAATTTGAAAAGTCTTGATGGTTAATTTCAGGAGTTAAATTCTCCATATCATACACTAACATTTTCAAGACTTTCTTAAAGGCAGGAATGTTACATTCATTAAGATAAATGATATAAATTCTAAAAGTAATGCTCAATTCAATAGCTACTATCTCTACTACGTACCATTTGCTTTTTTTTTCAATAGCCTTATAAAATAAGGTAATTAATATGTTTTAGGAACCCAAATAAGCTTGGTTCCTTCTTCTTTTTAACCCACACTTCTAAAGTTTTACTTAACATTATTTGTTTGATTGAGCAAAACCTATCAATATGTCCAAACTTACTACAAAATTGACATACCAAGTCATATGAGTAATAATGATGCATAAATGCATTGCTTGGAATTATATGTGTGTATGCATAATGAGGAAGTTTTCTTTGGACATTAAATGTGTTAAATGGTATCCTAGGTTGGTAAAAAGTCCTACCATGATTATATGTATGATGGCTACTATGAATGAAAGAGTCATGCATGCTTCTATAGGGGTGTGAGTGGGTGGGTTTGCATGTTATCTTAAAAATTATACCTATTCTTTCCTTGAGAATATTGAACTCTATGCCTAAGTTATGAGTCATATATGAAAGCATAATGTTTGCCCTTAGGTTGGGAATTAGTAAATGTGTCATGTGCATGTGTATGTTTGGATATGGATACTCCATGCTTATTTGCCATTCTAGGCAATGATTATTCACCATGTAGATGTTTTCTTTTGACAAAAGTAGTTTTAGTGTTGGAAATACTTTCACATATGTATCTAATTACATGCCTAACATTAGCACTCTTTTGAGCTCCTAACGCTTTCAAGTTTCTCATTTCCCTTTTTAAATTTAGATAATCAATTTCCTTTTTGAATGTTTCTTTCTCACACTTTAATGCATCTAAGTCATGATTGTCATCAATAATCACATTTTTGTATGCTTTAACACTATGTAATTCGCTTTTTATCTTTTGATTCTCACTTATGCATGCATCCAACTCTTTTTGAACTTCCTTGAGTTTAGAAGACAATTTCTTCCTTTTCTTACTCATAATTTCTAAACTTCTTACTAATCCATCATATGTCAAATTAATATCACTATCAATCATTACAAGAATTAGGGTTTGATGTTACCTCATCATTTTCCATAGAGGTAAAGCACATATGAGCTATCTCTTCCTCTGAATGCTTGCCTTCATATTCATTTGTGTCATCCTAAGTTGATTCTTTAAGTGCTTTCTTCTTATCCTTCTTTTCATTTTAACATCCTCTCTCATACCTCTTATTATCTTTGAGCTAAGGATATTGTGACTTTATAAGACCAAGTTTTCTACATTCAAAGCAAGTAATGTTATTGGATTTATGTTTTAAATAATTATTTGCTTTCCTTGAAGTCCTTTCAATTGGATAATTTCTTCTTTAAGAACTTCTTAAATTTTTTATTGAGTAAGTCAATGTCTTCTTCTTTATTTTCACTAGTTGATGGTTCTTCCTCTTCACTTGATTCTTCTTTTGAGGATTTGAAAGATAATTTTCTTTCTTTCAAAGGTTCATCTCTTCTTCTGTCTCCTAGAGCCTCATTTCATATATAATTAAGAAGAGATTCAATAAGTGCCTCTAATGGAAGTATTATTAGTTGCTTAAATTCTTGTAGTACTGTCACCTTAGCTTCCCACATCTTTGGAAGTGACCTCAGCAACTTTCTAACTAATTCAACATTAGTAAGGTCTTTCCAAGACCTTTTAGATCATTTATAATATCAACAAATCTAGTATAAATTCTAGAAATGCTTTCATCATGTTTTATTTGAAACAATTCATATTGATGTGTTAGCATACTTACTTCACTCTCTTTAACTTAAATTGTGCCCTTATGAGTAATTTTTAATGTATGCAAAACATCATAAGCCGTTTTACATATAAAGACTCTATTAAATTAATTTCTTCATAAAGCAAAAAATTGGATGTGTATGGCTCTACTATTCAAGGATACTAATCTCCTATCTTGTGATTCCCGTTTTTCCTTTAATTTAGGTGCGTTTATGTTATCTACAATTTTTGTAGGAATAAAAAGACTGCTAGAAACTATTTCCTGTAAGTCTACACTTTTGACCATTAAAAAGAATCTCATCCTAGTTTTCTAATAAAAATAATCATTACCATTTAAGAAAGGTGATTTACTAATGCTTTATCCTACTTGGTTGAATGATGATGATGATCCTAATAAATATGCCATTATAATCTTTACTATCAAATTTTTTTTAGAAATAGTGGCCAAATAGACCCACTTTGATACCACTTGTTAGTTTTTAGTGGCATCCAGGGGTGAATTTAGTGTTTATAATATTTAACAAGTTTTTTAACCAACTTACTTAATTAATAACAATCAAATAAACAAGGATGAGAAAATTTATTCATATATTGAAAAATAATTTAAAAAAGGATAGGCAAGAGAGAATGCTAACTAATTTATAATAGTTTGGTGAAACTCTTGCTTATGTCCACTCCCAAGACTCTTTTTAGAATTTCACTGTAATTTTTTTAAAGTTGAAGAATAACCTTTGTGCAATCTTTTTCAGTAAAGAGGAACCCTTCTTACAATCTTCTTCCAAGGTAATGACGAACCTCAATCCTATTTAGATCACCCTAAGTAATTCAACAATCCACCAACGTATTACAACTAAAAAATATCTTACTTATTCACCTGATAACTCCAAAATGACTCACTCACTCAAATATGACAAAATGATGCTAAAATGACTGAAAAACTCTTTAAAATGTATTTATAAAAACCCAAAATCTTCTTAATGCTAAAAACAATGAGACAACACCTGTTAACAATGTTTGAAGATCCAAAATAGTCATTGGAACCAAGAACTAGCTATGATAACAACTTCAATGACTATATAGTGCACTGGTCTATACTAGTCAACCAATATGCATTTATAGCACTAGATTTACTAGTAGTTGGAACACTGCTCAACCAGTATAAATCTTGGTCGACCAATACAACAACCAATGTTGCTAGAAACTCTTGGTATATCAAATTTAACATCTTTAACCTATATTGGTTGACCACTAACCAATATAGGTCGATCAATCACTCAAAAAAATAATTTTAATAATTTCAAATGCTCAAAAACAATTTTTTAATTTCAATATGATTAAAAAACTTCCTAAAATATTTCTAAAAGATTATTTAAAAGATCAAGAGGCTTTTCTATTATAATCAAAAACTTCAGAGCCTCTTAATGAATGTAAAGATTTATGCAATAAAGTAAGAAGAAATGACTGTATAGTGAGCCTGTTGGATCATCAAATTAACAAAGTGAACTTACAAATAATAATACAATATATGAAATGACCTTGATCTCTTTTTGTTCTTATTTCGATCTTTGTTTCATCATTACAAATTTCAATTTCTCTTTATCAACTTTACACACCATCTTCTTGATTTTATGATTTTATTTTGTTTTGCTATTGCTTTTCATTAAAATAGTAAAGACATGAACAGTAATTATTTTTTTTATCATCTAAACATCAATTGGAACATCACTTGATTCAACACCATCTTGTATAGTTTGGCTTGCAATCAAAGATAAAATTTTTACTCTCAATAGGATCAAAATTTCCTATGCAATCTCACATGTTTGTCAACTTTGTCACATTGATGAAGAAACTAGAGATCACCTTTTCTTTAAATATGAATTCTCTAAAGGCTTATGGTACTTTATACAACAACTGAAAGCTCATGCTTATGACATTGAAGATTGGAAACCTTTGATCTTTTGGTCATCTCAAAAGCACAATTTAATGATGAAGAGTTTTTCATCACTAAGTTATACTTTAGTGCAACCATTATGTCATGCAAAATGAAAGGCATGAAAGTATTTTTAATGGCAAAATGCCGTATAGGAGTACCTTTTTTTTCTATAACTCTAAATTAGATTGGAGGCATCATCCGATCTAATATTAAGAAAAGGTTGGTATCTCATACAATGGCTTATAGATGACAGATTAGCTAAGAAAAGGGCGGGATTCTTTATGTAAAGTGGTGCTCCTTCGATCATTACTGCTAGAGGTTGGATTTACTTATTAGTTGTTTAGTTATTAACTTGTTCATTCTCTACTTAGATCACTTTATATTCTGCTTTGTTTTCACTTATGTAGAGCATGTCGTCCTTTTACTATTTTAAGTTATAACTCTTGTAGAGATGTTTCATTATTCAAATTCTTTAGTTCTCAAAAAAAGAGATAGAGAGAATGATTCTTTCTAAAATGTATGTTTAAGTCTAGTTTTTAGAGAGTCATATTAAACATGACGAATACTTAATATACTTGAGGCAGACCCATAATTCTAATCATCATTTTCAATTATAGGTATTCTTTCACATACAATCAACACAAACTCAACACTGACTGCTACTATATATTTTATGCTATACTATATATAGGATTTAATTGGGCTGATTTAATATGTTCAGAGTAAAATTCAAATATGGCACCTAAGTTAAATATAGACTTCATTCCTATGATGTATTCAAAACAATTAGCATACGTATTATTGTGAACCCTATTCATGATTTGGGATGTGATGAGAGGACTTCGTTTCACTAAAAAAAACAAGACAATTTGCGATGTTTAAAAAATGTCACAAAATGTCAAAAAAGGTCACAGAATACAATTTGCGACGTTTTAAAAAATGTCAAAAAAACGTCACGGAATGTGGTGTAGGAAAAAGGTTTCTGTAACGTTTCCCATAAAATGTCACGAAAAATATAGACATTCCGCGACGTTTTAAAACTTTCATAAACCTCTTCACGAATTGGTCTTTCTGCGACATTTCCAAAAACGTCACGGAAAGTCACATTCTGCGACGTTTTTAAGACGTCGCGGACGACATTCTGTGATGTTTATAAAAAAACGTCACAGATAGTTGTATTATTTTTTAATTATTATTTTTTCATTTTTCAAAAATTATTTTAATTTAATCATTTTAATAATTATTTTTTAAAATACAAATTTATTTAAATCTTATTTGTTTAATAACTTTTGCAAACTCAAAAAGTTAGTACAAATATTGCTTCAAATTAGACTTGTAATGTCATATAGGCAGATACGGATTATGTCAGAATTTCCTGGAAAATGAAAAATAGGAAAGTAAGTTTTTAACATTACTGATGATATTGAGGAGCTGCATTGATTGTTATAGACCAAAGAATTTGACATTTTATTCATCACATTTAAAATTTTGATGAAGACAATTACACAAAGAAAACTCCCTTAAAATGCTCAACACATCTGAATACCCAAAAGAGAAAAAAACAAACATTCCCCACCTACATGAAATAACTGAATACTACCATACCATTCACTATACACCACTTCCGACCAAGTGAGACACTCTAGTCAATCATTAGGTACCATAAAAGAACATCACCCACGAAATTAGCAAAAAGACAAACTATGTTGTTGCCAACCAGCTCCTCAAATTGGCACCTTAAGATTAGGTTGCGAGAACTATGATCACGATGAGAAGTACAATTCCAAAGATAACCAGAAGCAAGCAAGTCTACACAAAAATAAAAAGAATAAGTCGCAAAATTTTAAATCCAAAATACTCAAGAGACTTTAACTTATTGTAAATATAAAACATCATATTTCTCTTATCAACACTACTAGTCATTTTTGCAGAGGCACTACCACAACATTGAAGTCTGAAAACCTGCATAACTTAACTTGGAAAATAAGAAAGCTGTGGACCTTGAGCTTCTTATGTTCCTCTGATAACATGAAACTTAAAAGATAGGTCTAAACCTACAAAAAAATTTGTTCAAGTTCAATGATCTGATCATCCATTAAGAGAAGGAAACGGAGAGAAACAAAATTGTAAATACAAAATCCTTGATGCATAAAACCACAGAATTCATCCTTCCTCAATTGTTGTCATTTGCATTAATATGTAGCAAGTTGTCAACTGGATATCTCCAAATACATAAAATACTTTGTTGTATAAAGCATAAGAATATGCAAATGCAATATATGAATGATGGATCTACATCATAACATACACAGGCAAATATAAGAGTACTATAAAGAAAGAACATAAAACCCAGTAGGGGATACCATATGCATAAATGCCCCTCATAAGATTCTCTTGCAAACCCATTGAGTCAAAACTTTCATAAACCTCTTCATAAGGTGTAAAAAATCTTGTGCATCAGCTGCAAGACTGCAGACATCAATATGAATTAGAAACAAATTAGAATGTCCATTTTAGGTATATTAGCACCAAAATATGACAACTAATATGTAGCTGATAAGTACATAAAAAGAAAGACAAATATCATGAACTAATAACAAGGGAGAAATCATGTTTCCATTTTGGCATCATGTTGCCGAGCATCGAAGTGTGATCCTTCTGGTGTTATTCCTGCCATAACTGCAATAAAAACCAAAATTTACAAATAAGCCATGGTAGTAGACTATTGCTGCAAAAATTATCGCAAGTGGTCGTTGTTCTGGATCCACTAAGTAAGGAAGATTTGTTGTAAACTCCACATCCCATAGGATATCAACCAAGAAAACAATTGCCCTCAGTCAGGTAGAGTCCAACTCCCAAAACAAGGATCACCTTAGTCTAAACAAAAAAAAAAGACAGAATTTTCTTGTATACATACTTGAAAAACTCGAATTCTAATTGATGAAGAATAATGAAACAGAAAAACAGGAAAACACATCTGCATTTTTCGTTACAAACCTGACCTAGCTTTTCATAAGAAACAAGACAAGCGATCACAAGATAATAATAGCAGCAAAGGATAAAAAACAATTAAAAAAACATCCTAAAACGCGCTGAGAAACAAATCCAAACAAAATCAAACACAAAATAATATTCATCACTCAAATTAGTTAGTTTCCTTGAAATTGACCAGGAGAAACGGTAAGGCAGACATATAAAAAACGTAGAAATCGCAAACCAACAAGAAAGGAAAGCAAATGTCTATTAGTAATAAAAATTGGAAGAGAGAACTAAATAAATAAATAAATAAACAAAGTTAGATGGACACAGTAGATGAGAGAAGTGAGAGAAAAAAGACCTGAAGATGAAGAGAGTGTGATTTGCTGTGATTTGGGGAAATTAGGGTTCTTTGTTTTTCCCAAACTCCTCAGGAGTCAAGGAAAGATTGTTCAGAAAGCACAAGCACCACAATCAGTAAGCTTTCGTGGGAAAGATTGTTCAGAAACCACTGGCAAGTCTAGGGTTTCAAATTACAGCCTGAGGGCGATCATAAGGAGTTGTCTGAGTGCTCCTTCGAAGTGGTCTCTTGCGAAACTTTCCAAAACCTCCCCCGTCTTCGTACAGATTGGCTATCCGTTCTTGAGCCGCCACCATGGAGGCGCCTTCCTAGGGCTGCAGTAGCCTGATGTACGGAGAAACATCGCAAGAAAAAAGAGGAGGTAAGAAAAAAAGAGGACGTGAATTAGGGTTTAAAACAATTTAATACTTTCTAAGAGACAAAAAAAAACAAACGGAGCTAGGAGGAGGAACATCATCGTTGTGCGAGGCCCGGTAGATATGTAATTTGAAATTTCTAACAAAAACTCGAGACATGTCCGTAGTGAATTTGTTTTGTTATGCTTCAAGATGCTGCCTCCAGATCTTGAAAGTGGGTGTGTGGGTGTCGGGGAAGGGAGGGGAATTAACAGAAACAGGAACAGGGAAGGGTATCTTTAAGGTAGAGAAAAGCTAAGAACACGCCTTGTGTTTGATGCTTTCTTTCTTTCTTACAAGTTCTCAGAGAGAAAATAAGATGAAGGAATTTAGAAAATGCAGTGTGTTTAAAACGTCATATTATTGTTGAATGCTTCAGCGACGTTTTATTCAACAAAACGTCGTGATTTCTATTTCGCGACATTTTATTGAAAAAACGTCATAAAAAATGTTACAAATTTGCGACGTTTTCATAAAACGTGGCGTCAAATTCTAACTTTTTGTGACGTTTTTTAAACGTCACGAAAAGTCTTCACAATTTACGAGATTTTATCAATAAAACGTCGCAGATTGTGTGTATTTCTTATAGTGTTTCTTATGTAATTAAGGTGACATGTTAGATAATTTGCTTTCGAAACTAAATCCTATAAATAAAAAATCTAAATAGAAAGATTTAAATATACTCATTAGACATATCTATATTGGGATCTGGGTGCTTTAGAGA
The DNA here is from genome assembly GCA_026874005.2 of Erythroxylum coriaceum. Lineage (NCBI taxonomy): Eukaryota > Viridiplantae > Streptophyta > Magnoliopsida > Malpighiales > Erythroxylaceae > Erythroxylum > Erythroxylum coriaceum. The sequence goes on from JANQAP020000152.1 coordinate 527,766, forward strand.
TTCATGGCCATTTGAAATGCTTTAAAGTTTTGTTACTGTTGAAGACATCATTTGGTTACAACCTGAAGTCCCAATGCTGGCTTCTCTGTTTAGCTCCAAGTGAATCAAGCAAAAAAAGCCAGTCACATTTAGATGTTTTACTCGCTTATGATCAATTATGACTAAACAACAAAAAGTACAGGTACCCAATTAAGATATTTGCCGAATGTTGTGAAGTGTTTATTTGGCTAGCAATATATCACAAATGTGGCCTAATCTACTATAGTTCTTACAGAAGTAAGCTAAGTATGTCTATTCTTAAGAGCGAAGGAGTTTATCATAATAGCCGAATGCAAATTTTGATTTTTGTTTATGTACCTAAATCTAGGAAAGTAATTTATATTTGTTATAACCAAACAATACATATGGACCAAATGATTCAATTAGGTTAATCGAAAATTGGCTTTAGTTTTTATTTAAATTTAATCGTAGTTAGAATTATTAGATTTATTATTAATTATATATTAATAGACATTAATAATTTATTTTATTTTATATTTTATTTTATAGTTTCTACTTTTATTTATTATATATTAATTTTTTGATGATCTAA
>JANQAP020000152.1:561464-591131 GCA_026874005.2 Erythroxylum coriaceum
CAGTAAATACTTAGTTTTAATGACGACTTGTTTAAATCATCACAATATGTTCACTTTTTGTGATGATTTTAATTTCGTTGCAAAAGAAAACATCGCAAAATCATCCGTTTGTTGTAGTGTATGTTTTCTTAGCCTTTCTTCTTCTAGATCTTCACTAGCCTTAACAGATGGCACAAGGAAGGACTCGTGGGAAGTTTCTATGATGATTGAGTCACTACCTACTGCATCAACAAAGTCTCTCAACCGACGTCCCCTTATTCCACTAGAGTAGAGTGAACTCTGGAGACAAAAAGGACAAATTGGAATTATCCTGACAATTCTACCTGTCAAAAGGAATTTGACCAATTGACCTATAGCTCTATCCATATCCTCCAAACTTTTTACCTTGAAAATGCCCGCCTTATCATGACCTACATCATCTACTGCCTGAAATTCCAGAACATAGGTAACTTTGCTAAAAATGCACATAAAAATACTACAAATTTGCAATAATGCAATCAGAAAAATGGTGTACGTACTTTTTTTGAAAGATAAAATATAATTATATTAGTTTAGATAAAGCTATATACAACCATTACAATGAATCATATATTTGCTACAAATAAAACTCACTACCCAAAATACAACGTATCATCAAAATATAACATTATAATAACCAGTTTAGTTTCAAATCATGACTAACGAAGCATTGTTGATCATTGGTAATGATGAAAACTTTAATCTAATTGACTATACATTTCGCAAGCTACTGTTGACTCTCTTCATCACCCTTGTATATCCTCCGATTCCTTTCCCTCCAAATTGAATAGATAATAGTATGAAAAGCAATCTTGATAATCATGCCATTTACTTTACTGTATGTAGCATAGTGGATAAGAAAAATCAAGGTTTCTGTCCACTCAAAGGTAAATTGGGTAATTGTAACATGACCATAATTCTGCTCCAAATAGCTTTGGTATAATTACAATCAAAAAATAAATGATTTCTACTCTCAATCAACAGTTTATAGAGAACACATATAGGGGCAAAGGCACAAAACCATTTGTCCTTGGTTCGAAGCTTATTTTTAATCACTAGCTAAGTGAACACAGCAGCTTTGCAGTTTAAATTTTGTTTCCAGATAACCTCAAGCTAGGGAACCACATCAAGATGATTAGTCAATACCTGGTGACAAGATCTATTATTGAAAGTACCACTGGAATGTGGATTTCAGACTATACTATCCTTCCTCATTCTTGCAGGAATGTTAGGCAAATAATTTGACAATAAGTGAAAGCCTTTGAAATTGCCAACCCAGTCTCCATTTTGGATGAGTATCAATACTCTAGCATTAAGAGGGATTCTATTTTTGAGGCTAGAAAGACCAGTTCTATGAATAAGAGAACTATAATTAGTCCAGTTATCAAAGCAAAACCATATATCCTCTCCATCCCCTAACCTATGTTTGATATACGGGTAGAACATACTTCTCAAACTGAGTAAATGATTGAAAAACCATGAGAATTCTCTAGAATTGTCTAGCTGTCATAAATTCAGATTCAAAGATAATACTCATCAATCCATTTAATTCACATTGCTTTTTTGTCAATACATAGTCTCCATAACCGTTTACCAAGCATTACTTTCTGCATTTGATCAATTGGGATGACCCCAAGCCCTCTTTTCCTCTCAGATATAATGATGTCACTCTATTTCACCTTGGCTTGTTTCCTGTTCTCAATTTTTTCAGACCACAGGAAAGCTTTTAGTATTCTATCTCTTTGATGACCCTCCTCAGTAGAACCAAATGAGCAAACCAATATAGATGCATACTATTCAAAACATAATTGATAAGAAGAAATCGGTCAGCAAAAGATAGATATTTGTTTTGCCAATCATTAATTCGAGCTTTAAGCTTATCAATCAAAGGAATAAAATCAGAGAATTTAGGCTTACTATGAGTGATTAGGACTCCCAGATATTTAAAAGGAGGAGAAGACAAATTAAACCTAACAATACGTTTAATCTGCTCCTAGTCCCTGACATTCGAGGACAAATACAAGCCACTTTTCCTGACATTGACTTTCATTCCAGACCATTCAAAGAATGTATGCAACATATTCAATACTATTTGAATAGAGTGAGAATCAGCCTTGCATAGGAGGATCAAGTCATCTAAATAAATCATATGAGATGGTGAAATAGCACCACACATGGAATGAAATTGAAAACGGCTATTACATTCCACCAATTTAGAAATAAGTCTAGATAAGCCTTCCATGGCTAGAGTGAATAGGTAAGGAGATAGTGAATCCCCTTGCCTAATACCCCTAGAAATGTTAAAAGGAATTGATGAACTACCATTCACTAGTATTCTGGGAGAGGTAAATGGAATGCATTGCATAATCTAGTTGCTGAATTTATCTGGCACCCCTATAGCTTCGAAACATGCTTGTAAGAAAGACCAACTAATGGTATCATAAGCCTTTAAAAAATAAATCTCCCTCAAACAACTGGTAATAGTTTTGTCAGATTTATAATCCCCCATTAACATTTGAAGAAGTAATATGTGATCGCCTATACTTCTCCCAGGTAAAAAAGCCCCTTTTGCCAAGTTAATGATCTTTGATAAAAAAATTTTAAGTCTGGAAGCTAAGAGTTTAGCAATAGTTTTTGTACATTGTGGTGCAACAAGAAATGGGTTTGAAATTTGAAATAGAAGAAGGATGCTTCTTCTTAGGTATGAGGAATATGAAGGTATGGTTCACTTCCCTTAGCATTTGACTAAAGGAAAAGAATTCCAATATTGCATTAGTAAAATTTTGGTTAGTAAGGTTCCAAGTTTTTTAGAAAAATCTGCATTTAAACTATCAAGTCCTGGAGATTTTGAAGGACTAAGACTAAAAAGTGTTTCCTTGACATCTTGAGGAGAGAAGGGAGTTGTAAGCATGTCTAACTATGCCTGATCGAGGCTGGAATGAAGTACATCTTTCACATTAAAACCTTACTATTAATTGCCCAAGGTCCCTATTAACTGTAAAAACTATCCCCTGATAAAGCTGATCAATTCATGTTGTTCAGATATCACATTCCTACTATTGTCCTGCAGATCAGAGATTGTATTAATGTTTCTCCATGCCAGAAGAGAAGCATGAAAAAACTTAGTATTGGATTCCCCTTCTTTGATCTATTATAGCCTCACTTTCTAATTTAAAATAGAATTTTGATACATCAATTCATCTTGATATTCTTGCAATCTCAAGGTCTCAGTATGCCTTAAATCAGAATTGAAAGGATCTTATACCAAGCCTCCTGAGCTTCGATCATTTTTTGCTTCATTTGATGAAGGTTATAATTCTTCACCTTCGCAAACTGTTTAAGAGCATGTTTGATTATTTTAAGCTTTTGCATCAACTGGAAAGACTTGAATCCCTGTACCTCTTGCCCCTAACAACTACTGATTAAATCCATGAAACCCTCCCTCTGACTTAGACAATTAAAGAAACAAAAAGGAGCTCCAACTCTTACCTGATCTGTCAACTTCTAAATAAGTATAAAGGCATGATCAGAAAATATATTGTCCCCAAAATGTGCAAAAGAAGAAGGAAATTTACTAAGCCATAAGTGGTTCACCAAGGTTCTATCCAACTTCTTTTGAATCAATAATTGTCATTATTTTTTATTTGTCCAAGTGAATAATCTCCCTGTGCCCCTTAGGTCAGTCAAATTTACGTATTGAAATAGCTGTGAAATTTCTCTGCCCATCCCTATTGAGTAGCTAGCTCCACCTTCAATTTCACTAGAATTTAAAGCACAGTTAAAATCACCAACTGTTAACCACAAATTATGTATAACTGACTGTAATTGTTATAAATCTATTCATAATTTTGCTCATTAGAGTACAAAATTGGAAACATAAATCATGGTAACTTCGAAAGCCAGAGAAGTGCCCTTTAATTGGTAATGCAAATGTAGGAACTAGTCACTAAGACTACTGCATGTAACCTATATATAATCAGAATTAAAAATACAAATAATACGACCATTGTAATTTTGAGAATGGTTTGTGATAGTTTTCCATTGTGAACCCAAAAAATTTAGCCCCAACTGGACATACTTGGCCTTTATTTTAGTCTCCAGAAGCCTACCAAAATTGGTTTCTTCTCACAAACCAAGTCCTTCACCATGAGTTGTTTTAAAGGGTTGTTTAACCCTTTTGTGTTCCAAACTAGAATAGTCATCTAGGGGAAACCCCTTGAGCTTAACTTTCTTCCATACTAGTCTCCTCTGAGAAATATTGGGATCTATTTAACTGTTAACCTCGATATCTGCTTGAGCACCCCCTATGAATCAATCAGGTTATGACATTACTCTAACACCATATTGTTCTACTCCATATCCTTTGTATAGAATGAGAAGATTCAACAAAAAATTGTGAATGAACCTTAGCATCTGCCCTAATTGCCTCCTATGATCCCAACAAGTGATCATATTTCTCCTACACCATACTAGTATCCACCCTTATGTCTTCTGAAGGAGAAGATCTTACCAACTTATAAGAATCCTCTAGCTTATACTGATCCGATCATCCCTTCCCTTCGTGTGTAGCTTCAAAATGATCACTAACTAGTTGTAAATTCATAATATCAGTTAGCATATTAGTAGGCTGGTTAATCACCACCTTACCCTCATGCTTATCCATGTGTTTGGGTTGTCGGTGGAGGGACAGATCAAAACTTCCATTCATCTCCTTCAATTGGAATTATAGTGGATAGATTATGATTGTCAGTCTCCATTACCAGTAGACCTTCCTCCTTTTTGGCAGTAACAATTGTAAAAAATTTGACCCCCAGTAACTCATCCTGCCAACCATTATTGAACTTCCTGCCTATAGGTACCTATTGTTTCATTATATTATGGGGTTTCCATAGATAAGATAGATTAATTTTTAAAGGTTCCCACTCCCCTATAACAACAAGTTTCATAATAGGCAATGTCTTTGGCAATCTAGTATCCCTATTAACCTCAACACAAATCTTTACATACCTTATGCGCTCCATATTAGAAGGTTGGAGATCCATGCATAAAGGCTTACCCAAGGAGCTGGCGAGAAAGCTTAGTCCTTCCATCTTCCATAACTCCAAAGGAAAATTATAAAGTAAATCTATAGAGGAAACACTTATATATAATCTTATTAAATTCAACCCCAAGTGACCACTTCCGCACAAACATCGATTGGACTCTGATGTGTTATGGCCCTAATTCTAAAATCTCAGAAAAATTACTATCCACAGCAAATTTAAACATCATCGTACCATCATCAATTAGTAAGATTTTCTACAATCCTTTTTTTCCCCACCAATCATAAGCCTAGGCATTAATGATCAGAAATGCAGGGTGTTTGCTCCAAAAGAACCCCACTAAAGCCGAAGACCAAGCCCTCATGCCTTCTTGCAAAGGTTCAATAAGGGGACGCACTCGCCCATCTTTCATAACCGTTTGGAAATGCTTCATCGAAATCTTAGGCTGGGGTAAATTGAACTTCTTGTTCCATATTCCAGCCCTCTACGAAGGCGTCAGAGAACTGGTTAAGGGAGACCTACTAAAAGAACTCGCTTCTTTTCTAGATGCACTTGCCCATCTTTCATAACCTTCTAGAAATGCTTCATTGAAATCTTAGGCTGGTGCAAATTGAACTTCTTGTTCCATACTCCATCCCTCTACGAAGGCGTCAGAGAAATGTTTAAGGGAGACCTACCAAAAGAACTCGCTCCCTTTTTAGATGCATGCTGATATGCAGACTCCCGAGAAAGAGGTGAAAAATCCTCCAGGTGCTTGCTATAAGTGTCGCAATCTATATAGGTGTCAAGGTTGGAATTTAAAAGGCCCTCTATGAGAGAAGAGGCCTTTGTTAGTTCAAATCATGAGGTGGATTCAACCAGAGAAGAGGAGAGTATGGACCAAAAAGGGGAGTTTTTAAGGGTGAAAGGGTAAAAGCATAAGAGAGAAGTGGGACAAATTAGAAAGAGGTTATTATAGTGTACATACTTTAATATGGAAAAACCCAAAATAATAGCCATCTAATGGGCTAGGTCTGTGTTCATTCTCCCCAGGTATAAATACATTTGGACAAGTTTGTAAAGGTGCTAAGAGTGCCTTAGTTATGATAGTTGCTTTGGAAGTTGAAAGTGTTCGATAATCTCTAGTTGCTCTGAGGGCTTCCAGTTATCAATACTAAGTGACAGGTCTAAGCTAAGAATAATCTTTGTGGAAGCCACCATGCATGGCCGTAAATCATGTTTCTGTTCAAAAGATGGATGTTGTAATATGATAACCAAATTATACTTTAACAAATCAGTTGGAATATTCAACAAGTCCACAATCATTTTTGCATGGTGCAATATGCCTCCTATATCGAGGTTTCTTCCTTCTTCATTAAATTATGTTTTCATCATTCTTATTTTTTTTGGGTTAATTATTAAAAAAGGCCCAAACGTTTCTCAAATTTTTAATTATAGCCTGAACTTTAAATAGTAATAAAATGCCCAAACTATCAATTTGTTTCAATTCTAGCTCGATGTTAGTTATAACGTTATCTTTGCTAACATGGCACTACCACGTGTTAATAGACCCTCACCAATCAGACACATCAACGTCATTAGGAGAAGCTTGTTTGATTAGTGAAACGACGTCGTTTTTTGATGATAGTAAAATGATCTCATTTCAATAAGACTTCCTCCTCGTCGTTCTCACTCAGCCTATAACCTAAAATCCCTAACTTTTCTCTCACTCACATACGAAATCAGCTCACCCTATCGTTGTTAATCTGTAACCTATCCTAAGTTTGCTCTCACTCATAGTCACTCGTCATCCTCAACACTTCTCTCATCACTAGAAGGTCATTTTGCCCCTCTCTCAGCCCTTATCGCATCGCATCACTGAAAGCGTGATTTTGCCCTTCTCGATAGTCAATCACATGAAGGTTAGGTTTTTATTTCTTGGTTAAGATTTCATTATCTTCTTTTCTAATAATGTTTGATGTTCTACTAGAAGGTGTAGATGATGTAGCTATCTCTGTTATGATTATGTCTCCTGTTCTTTAATTCTTCATGCAAGCTACTTTAACTCTTCATGCAAAGGTTGTTATCCAACCTCATCCTATAGGCATTACTCACATAATGGAGGTATTTATTGGATGTAAAACAAATGCATTAACACTGCATGTATTATATGTATTTGTAACAGTAATAAATTAACTTGAAAGAAGCAAATAAGCATAAGTCTTATAAGCATAGTTTAGAACATCCAAAAGAAATGGTTGGTACAAAGAAGAAGACTATTCAAGTAAAGAACTTATGTAGATTGCATTATTTAATTGAAAGAAAAATATAAGAGCTTAACCTCACTATTTATTTTTTATATAATTCTTAGTAGTTCTACTATGGAAGAGAAAGACCTAGCATTGGGTTGCATATGTGTGGTTCTCAAATTTATGCCTGTAACTCTTGACAAACAGATTTTATATTAAGTTGAAAAGTTGCATAATCTAATTCTAATGCAAGTTAAACAATACATGTTATCATTGTTAATTAATCTGTTGTAATTTTTTTGTTAAATAAGAAATGAAGAACAATAAATTATGAATTCAAAGGTTTAGCTTCTTTTTTTATTTTATACATTGAAAGTTCATATGTAAGAACACAAAGAATGTAGACAAATTATATAGAATTGAAGTAGTTTGAGATTAAAATATATTGAGTAAAAATGGTGATGTTAAGTATGATTTACTTGTCTGTAGGATTTTTAATTTTCCCAATTTGAGATTTGTTAGTTGCTACTTCTTTTTTTCTTTTTGGAATATTTATCATTTTGTATTTAGTCAGAGTTTACCTTTACAGATGTTAGTAAATTTTGAATTTCAATATGGTGGAGTGTTGGAAAGGCAGGAAAATAAATATGTTAGGGGTAAGATCAAAAGAAAAAAGAATATGGTTATCAATAAACTAAGCATGCTAGTTCTAAAAGGGATTTCCGAAGATAAAGGACATTAAGTAATCTCTATGTTTTACAAATTTCCACATGAGTCCATTAGAAGCTTGATGGAGTTAAGCTTAAACCATGACGGGGACATGTTGACTATGCTCCGAAAAAGGGAATAATTGAATTGTCAAAATGTTGAAATCTACTATGATCATGGTTATGAGAATCATACGACAAATGGTAAGGAGTCAAAATTTCATGATGAATTAGAGGAAGATGAGGGGTTGTTCCAAGTTGAATTGGAGGAAGATGTGGACTTCACTATTATGCAAGATAGTGATTCTGGAGATGATTTAGTTGATGAAGAGTTCTTTGGAATTGATGATGAAGAATATGGTTTTTCCATAACAAATGAGAAGACGTGTGGGAAAAATTTGCAAAATGGGTTTGAATTTGACAATGTTGTTGATGGTGTTGGTGGTAGTGGAAATAATTTCAAGGAATTTGGTGATCATTCGAAATATACCGGAAGAGTAAAAGGAAGTTCGCATTTGGAAATAGTGATTATGATGGTGATGATGAAATTCAATCACCAGTTCTTATTGATGTTGATGCATCGATACAAAAGAAGAAATACGTTAGTTTTAATCCAAAATTTGGAATGATAGATTTTAAGTTTGAAATTCGAATGAAGTTCAAGGACGAGAAGCTGTTGAGGGAAGCTATAAGGAAGTATGCAATTATAAATGGGTATAATGTTTTAATGGCGAGATTTGGTGTGCGAATGGAAGCAATTTATGATGCACATTTTCATTTTTGGGTGTAAGATAACTGGATTGGAAATGAGACAACATTTGTTAGGAAGAGAGTAGAAAACTCTCATAACTGTAGTAAAGTGTAGAGGAATAAACAAGCTAGCTAAAATGGATTGCGAATGAATTCATACACAGGTTTAGGAGGAACCCAAATTGGCCAATTAGTGAAATGATGGATGGTCTTCAATTAAAATATGCATTCAAGGTAACTAAAATTCAATGTTATAGGGCTAAGTGGGAAGCAATTACCATTCTTCGAGGATCAATAGAAGGTCATTATGCAAAATTATGTTCCTATGGACATGAGTTAAGACAAGTTGACAAAGATGGAAAGTTTATTATTGAAACTGATTTTGATGAACATGCCAGGAAACCAATGATTTAGTGTTTTGAAGTATGGTTTTCTTGGTGGTTGCAATAATTATTGGGTTAGATGGATGTTTTCAGAAGACTTTCCTTAGTGGTGCCTTATTATCTACTGTTGATTGTAACGGAAACAATAAGATGTTTCCTATATGTTGGGCTGTAATTGAGGGAGAAAATTACCAATCATCGGATTGCTTTTTGAGCATTCTTGCTGAAGATCTTGACATAAGTGGAAATTCATGGACTTTTGTAAGCGATTAGAAGAAGGTAAACTTTAAATATTTATATATCTGATGTTGATTTCTTTATGCAATCAACACTTTATTAATTTATGTAACCATTTTTTATAGGGTTTAGTGGAAGCATTAAAGAATTTGTGTTCCAGAAGCTGAATATAAAAAATGTGTTTGTCATGTGTATGCAAACTGGTCTAGTGTTCATAAAGGGCACACATATAAGAATTTATTTTAGAAAGCGATGAATTGCACAACGAAAGTTGATTTCGATAAGGTAATGGCGGAGTTAAAGAGTTTGTCAGTGAAGGCTTATAAGGATTTTAAAATTAGGAATTCGGAAACATTTATAAAGGCCTTTGTGAGCATAAGACCTAAGTGTGAAATAGCACATAACAATATTTCAGAGACATTTAATGGATTCATTTATGAAGCTCATACTAAAAGCTTAATCAATATGTTAGAAGACATTCGAGTTTCTTTAATGACTCGAATATATGAAAAAAGGGATATGATGCTAAAGTGCACTGATGATATAAGAGTCCTAGAGTGAGGAAGACAATAGAGGTAGCACAATGGGATGCAAGACATTGTATGCTCAGGACAAATGGGAATTTGAATTTTAAAGTTACTATTTTTGTAGATAAGTATATCGTTGACTTGCAGCAAGAACTTGTCAATGTAGACTATAAGATTTAACTGGGATTCCATATAAACATGTTGTGGCTTGTATATCTTATCAGAGGGAGGATATCGATTCTTATGTGAATCGATGTTATAAGCGTGATGCTTATTTGAAAAGTTACCATTATACTATGGAATCTATTAATGGTCCTAACTTTTTGCCAAAGACTGAAAATCTTCAGCCAATATTACCTCCACTAATCAAAAAGATGTCTGGAAGACCCAAAAAGACAAGAAAAAGGGATCACATTGAAGAACTTCAAAATCCCAACAAATTGAGCAAGGTTGGAGTAGCTATGAGATGCCATCATTGTTATGAAATTGGTCACAATATAAGAGGATGCAAAAAAAAAGAATCAACCTCCAAGGCAACCTAAAATTGTTAAGGTAGTTATTTTAGTTGTATAACAAATGTCATCTTATTCATTCAGTATTATTAACTTTATGTTTATCTTCAATGTTTATAATGTAGCGAAAAAGAGGAAGGTCATTAAAAACTAATGCCCCTATCCAATATTCCTAGTAATCAAGTACAAAGACTGACACAATCAGTATGTACTGGACAAATAATGCATCTTCTATATTAAGAAGAGAGGCGAGAATGGTTAGTTAATATTAAGAATAAAATTTAAGCTTTTTTCTAACTTATATAACATTATAATTCTTTTTGTTTTTATAGTCAAGTAAAGGATATAGAGTAACATTTGGGGAAGTTACTGGGAATACCACTTTACAGTAAGTCATTCAAATTCATATTTATACTACTTATATGTAAATATAAGGTAGATGACAATATTAACGTTATTGGTTGTTTATACTTCATAGATGGGTGGGAGTCAATGTCAATTGTTACAACCTCCCAATACTAATGCAACAACAACTCAAGCATCCTAAAGTACAACTGCCAATACAACTTAACCTAGGAGGAGGATCAAACTAATGACTAAAAGATCTGCTACTAGGAAATCTTAACTTGTACAGTTGTCGTTATGATGTACAGTTGGTGAGTATTACTGCATTACCTAATTCAAAGTTAGCTCTTTTACTCCCTATGTTTTTGTTTTTTAGGTATATAGCTCTCTTTCTCTTTACTTCTTTGGTTGAGTCAAAAGCTGAGCATACACATTCTCTTATTGAGGTAGATTTATGGTTTCTAATTGTTTATTGATTTTAATCATTTTTCAGTTCAGGAGCTTTTTATGTTTTAAGTAGTTGTGATTGAAGATTGATGTTTTATAAGCTACAAATTTACTTTTGATGACCTCGAGTTGCTAAAAAATGGCCTGCCAGGAGCCTTGGTGACTACACTCATTCTTTTGGTGCATGAAATCAAACACTTATTAGTAACTAAAGGCACTAAGGTCAACCACTTTCTTGATGGACATATAGGCTCTTTTGGTGCCATTACAAGGGTAGTTAGTATTGTGCTTAGGCGAGAGGATCTTCTAAAGATTAAAACAGCTAGACTTGTTGTTTTAATTGTAGGATTCATCTTACCACCTAGTGATGGTTTTTTTTTTAGCATTATTGCTTACTCTGTACATTGATTGAGATGATTTTGACTTGAATATTCTTTTATTCAACGCCAATATGAGATGATATCATTGTTGATGATGCATCGTATGGAATACTAGATAGGGAGGTACATGAGATGATATTATTGTTGTTAATGAAGCATTGCTCTTGATTTCTCATAGAGTCTTGCTTCAGTCATGGCTAGTTTAATATATTTACTACTTTTTTTGGCCCTCACTGGCTATTCAAGTAAGCTGTTGAATGATTATGGTCTACTTTTTGTATGATATTTGGATGAAAAGAGTCTAAGATTAGTTTTTCCTTTTACTTTTTTAAGATTTCTAACATCCCATGTATGATTTCCTCTATTTTTTATGCTCTTTTCATCTATATGATTTTACTGAAACAAGTGATAGTTCCTTTATGTTTGTGTGTGCATGATCTTAATTGCATCTCTTTTAAATTGATTCATACTTTTAAATTTCTTTTAAAGATTTGAGGAAAAGCTTTTGTCATTGACTATGTTTTGGTCTAAAATTTTCTCTTAAAGAGGCTAGTTACTGTTTTTAAGTTCCTAAAAAAAAGGAGTAGTGAAGAATTAATGAGAGAAAATTGCACTTTTGTTGACAAATAAACTTTCATTGAGTTTGTGTGATCTATGCACGTCCACATGCTATCTGATTATGGAATTGGATTCTAATGCATATATAACTAGGTTTCACGTTTTGGCTATTAGTTTGTAAACTAGCTATTATTTAAGTTATTAATTTTTTTCATAGATATCTCCTGACTGACAAACAAAAGTGATCAACACACTTATGGCTGGCCTACAAACAATGATACTTGGTGCAGCTTTTTCATGTGATTTCTATGGCTAATTTGATTGTTTCTTCACAGACAAGCCTGAAGGCATTTTATAACCGTACGTTCTTATGTAGACGATGTTTATCATTAGTTACTATTGAATTCTATAAAGTTAAATAAATTGAGATAAGAAAAACAAAGCAAACACCAAATTCCTTTATAACTGTTTGTCCACTTAACTTTCCCTTCATAACTTTTCCTTAACAACATGAAAAGCTTACAACTGAATAGTAAAGCGACAGGAGATTGAATAAAAGACAAAAGAGTCCCAATAAATATAATTGTTACATTTGCTCTTCTAACTATTAAAATGTCTCCATTTTTTTATACTTGCATCTGATGACTAAGCTATGAAATTGCATAGGACTTACAAAATAAAGATATAAACACAAACATTAGGACTTATGACGAATTTGCATTATGCATATAAATTTTTCCACATACTTAATTCTTACGAACAACAATACATTTTCCAAATAAGACTCTTACCCCAAATCATAGAACTTGTTTGACATATTTTTTAACAAAAACAAACTTTCATGTTTTTCACAAATGTCAAGTACGTACAAGAGACCTTTAATTTGAATATTGATTAAAATTAATTTATACGATTGACATTGCTACAAACAATAATTGAAATACTTATTTTTGTATTAACACATTCATAAAAATGTTGACCAATGTTAGAAATCCGTAACTTCATCTTCTCATTACAATTAGGGCAGTCAATATTCAAAATCTAAATTATATATAGAAATATCAATATTAATTATATTGAATCCAATTAAATTATCACATATAACAAATAATATATATTACAATTATTTTATCGTTGAACATAATGCTTTCTCTCCACAAAATTGAGAATATATCCTTCCAGCTTATGGTACACTATCAAAATATCAATAAATAACACCCTTGAATCCGTTAACAACACCTTGACACTCTACCCATGTCAAATATATATAAGGTGCATACCCAACAAAAGCTACATATACTTTATTTCTGCCCATATTTCTTTATCCTGTTACAATATCATCACACAAATATTTAATTACTACCTTAAATATAGCACTACTGTGATTTCTTTTCATAAATTCACCCAACAAAGAATAAAATGTGAAAAATGATGAAGAGCTATTTCAAACATTAGGGACTTAATTACTAAAAGCAAGAAGTATTAGGGACTTACTTGATAGTGTAACAAGAAATGATTAAATCCAATTTTATGGTCTTCTTTATAAACTAGACAAAGAATTTTAGGAAAAATAAACACCAAGAGCAACTAGTAAGTCTTGCTTTAGCACGCAATATAGCTTTACTAGCAAGTCTTGCTTTAGCACGCAATATAGCTTTACTAGCAAGTCTTGCTTTAGCACGCAATATAGCTTTTGGCTGTCAGAATAGATACCAAATCAGGACAAAACACTTAGATCAATTCAAAAGCAAGAACAAACAAGCTCCTTTGTATAATTTAGCTCTAGTCATCAAAGGTCAATTTTCCATTTTAGGATACAGTCAATGCATCAGCCATTCACTCCTTCTATATCACTTTCCAAGAGAAGATACAGTGGTTTCAAGATATTCACAATCAACAACTGAAAGTTGCTTGAATCAAATATATATGTAAAGAAAAACAAAACATAGTGCCCTTGTCAACTATAAGAATGATAGCCATAGACTCTATTGGAAGAGAAAATTCAGGAACCTTTAATAGAAAAAATGTAAAGGACATTCAAAAAATGTTGTAGATTTAGAAATACTTAGTGCTTTCTTACGTATCTGAGAAGAACATTGAAATACTCTGGGATTTCTTATAGCTGTGAGGGAGGGATGAAACTTTTTCAAAAAACTTACAGATTTCCAACATCTGGGAGGGATTTTGGGTGTCTGCGAGAGAGAGATAAAATAATGTCAAAAAACCCAAGATTTTAGGTTACATACTGAGTGAGAACGACGAGGATGAAGTCTTGTTTTAGTTTTGTTGAAACGACGTCATTTTACTATCATCAAGAAACAACATCATTTCACTAATCAGATAAGCTTCTCTTAATGATGCTATCGTGTCTAATTAGTGAGGGTCCATTGACACATGGCAGTGCCACATTTGCAAAGATAACGATGTGACTATTGTCAAGCTAGAATTGAAACAAATTGAAAGTTTGGGTATTTTATTGCTACTTCTTAAAGCTCGGGCTATAATTGAAAATTTGAGAAAAGTTTGGGCTTTTTTTGGTAATTAACCCCTTTTTCTCATTTTTTATCATTAATTCTTTATGGAAATCTTAACAGGGTTCCAATTTTGTTGCCATGTGATATAAAATGACAATATAAATCAAAATTAAGAAATTTTGTATATTAGTAGTAACACCAACTACAAACTGTCAACTTTTTTCTCTTAAACCTAGAGCCGCTAAGTGATTATCCTATTTCAAATGCAGATAATGACATGTTTAAGAGGAAAAATCCAAAATTAAAAAAAGAGAAAACTATACCTAGGCATAATATAAAATTATAGACTTGGCCATTTCCTCGTTTTCCCTCTGACACTCCCTAAACCTCGGTGTTTGAGTTTCACACATTAATAAGTTTAGAAGCAAAAACCCAAAATCACAGGAAGGAAGCATGAATTGTTGAAGGCGGCTGCAAAATCAATCCCTCTAGTTGTTTTTATAACCTAATAATGGGAGAATAGCTTATAGGCTTAAGAGTGAAAGTCTTTATGCTCTTAGTACAATCACTGGCTTCTGGAAAAGAGAAAAGGATAAACTGGAGAAGAAACATACCTCAATTTGAATACCATATCCTCCGAGGATAACATTAGTCATGTTTTTTCACTTATCTAATCTTTCAGCATTTATTGAGTGGGACAATAGAATTTGAGAGATCTCCCTTAATAGCTCACTAACAACTGCATCTTTATGCCTTTCCTCATCAGTATCATCTAAAGGTTCAACTTGCATCAATAAGCAGTTGTCCTCCAATGTATTTGTTCTAGAAATATGACCATTAAGTCTTGGTCCTTTCACAATCACTCCTCATTTGTGCTTTATGGCATACCTGTAATACCGCATTTGTTATTACTATTCTTCCTCAGTCTTGAACTTACATATCTTGAACTTAATGAGATAAACATCGTGTCTCAGATATAAAATTTAATTAACATGGATTTGAACCTTGGAATTCATAGCAAAAATATCACAGCTGCAAAGTTGTTTCATTTGAGGAAAAAAGTATATGGTATCAAAATAAGTATGTGAGTTTCACAAGGGATAAGAGACACCTTAATTGAATATTGAAATCCTAGTTCAAAACTTGGTTAAAGTTAGTTCATTTGTACCTTATATTTTTGTAGTTATTTCAACATCATGCATATTCTGATAAACCTCCAGTTAAGCTTTTCTACTTAAGAAGAAAGAAAAGGAGCTAAAATAATGAGAGGAAAAGCTCAACAATTCATAAGGTTGTTATTTGTTATTTATGTTTTATTACTTATTTATTTTTAGCAAGACTTTAGAAGGCTAATATGAAATAGTTGTTAGGGAAACTTTTAGATCAGGAAATATTTAGCTGGCAGAGGGGAGTAGAAAGAGGCAAAAAAAATGTAATAAGAATGGAAATGTCTATGGAGAGAATGACACCTCTCAAATGTTGCTTGTAATTTCCTCCTCACTGATTTCCACCTGAATAAAGGATCTGTAATATTAACCATTTATCTTCTATTTTTCTAGTAACCTACCAAATCTGGTATCAGAGCTGGTTCCATGACCTAGGGAATGCCAGTGACAAAGATGGAAACAAAGTAGAAAATATGGAAGAGAAGTTGCTGGTGATCAATACTTATCTATCTTATCTCGACTCCTTATTTTCTTCTTTAAACCAAAAGTTAAATGAGGTCCTAAATGCCCTTTACAAGTGCACCATTTCTACTAGAAAAAGTATAGTAGAATCAAGTGGAGAAAGGACCCCCAACCTAGCCACGAGCCTAACAACAAAGGTAACTTATGGAACAAAATGGTTTAGCACTCATGTTCCAGTCTGCGATAACATGTATGATCGTAAACTGGAGATGTCCACTTACAATGGTGAAGATGACCTAACCTTATGAATTTTTCAAGTAGAAAGATATTTCGTCATGAACAAACTGAGTGAAAAAGGAAAGTTGGTAGTAGCAGGGGGTGTGCCTTTGAGGCCCTACCTCAGCATGGTTACAATGGGAGGAGAATTGATGGCCTATATTAAAATGGGATGCTAAAGACCTAACTTCTGATAAGGTACTTGCCAATCGCAAAGAACTCATCAATATTGTCTCTTGTCATTGCGGTAAACATCTTTTGTGGTGTAGTATCAGAAGGAGTTTTAGGCGTTAACAATTCCACTAAAACACCTAAACGATGACACATTAATGGCAGTATTTCTTAATAGGCTTGATGAAGGTGTCCTAGGGGAATTAATGAATATGAATTGCTCTAGGTTACTAAAGTTAATGAAGTCAGTCTAGAGGAAAGAAGAGGGCAACATGGTTTTGAACCTAGTCTAGGACAATGATGTGGCGAAGAAGTTAAAAAAGACCTAAGTTAACCTGAGCTATACTGCTATCTATAACCCAAAACGATACACCATTTGGACCCAACCTACACAAACCCCACCTAATTTTAATCCAACCACCCACCCTATTACCAACATAATAAACCCACCCTAAAAATTCACAACTAGTAAACCTAACAACCTTGATTCACTTTCAAAATAATGTATAAAGAAAGTGAGCTGGGGATAGTCAAAGGGCAATAAAATATTGAAGCATTGTTCCAGGTGGGAGAAATCCAATTGACACTAAATTTAGTCATTGGATTAAGCTCTCCACAATCGATGAAACTACTAGAAACAATAATATGCTAGGACATAGCAGTCCTCATTGATTGTAGGGGTTACTCATAAATTCATCAGTGAAAAGCTGGTGGCAAAACTGGGCATTCCAATCACAGAGACGACAAGCTATAAGGTGGCAGTGGGAATTGGAGAGCCTGTACCAGGCACAATAATTTACAAGGGAATTGTACTTCAATTATAAGAAGTCACGGTAGTAAAAGATTTCCTACCTTTCAATATTGGTTAGTCTAATGTGATCTTAGGGCTTAATTGATTGTTTTCAATGAAACACATCGACTTCGATTGACACTCTCTAACAATGATAATACCCATTGAGGAAAAGACAATAGTGTTGTATGGGGACCCCAACCTAAGCACAACAGTTGTATCCCCAAAAACTATAGTCAATACTATTATCTAAAAAGGCCAAGGAATGATGATTGAGATGTGTAGGCTATCCATTTCGGAGGAGGATCAAAGGGACCAGCTTTTAAACGAGGACTGAGGGTTGATAGATGAATTCTAAGAAGTTTTTTGTTGGACAAGCGAGCTACCTTCATGGTAAGAAAAGAGCCGTGAAATCAATTTTAAAATCGTAACAACTTCCATAAATGTTCGACCTTATTGATACCCTTATAATTAGAAGGATGAGATAGAAAGATTGGTAAATAAGATGTTAAATGAAAGGATTATCTAGCCTAGCATAAGTCCTTTTCAAGCCCAGTAGTACTAGTTAAGAAGAAGGATAGCAGCTGGAGATTTTGTGTAGATTATTGAGCCTTGAATAATGCTACAACCCCTGACATATTTCCCATTCCTACGATCAACAAGTTATTTGATGAGTTGTGAGAGGCTCGATTATTTTCCAAGCTGGATTTAAAGTCAAGATACCATCAGATCTGAGTAAAAATCAAAGATGTCCCAAAAATTGCATTTTTCACTTATGAGGCCACTACGAGTTTTTGATCATGCCCTTTGGCTTAACCAACTCACCAATAACATTCACTCTATCATAAACACCATTTTCAAACCAATGTTACAAAAGAGGGTCTTAATTTTTTTGATGACATATTAGTTTATAGCAGCTCTAAGGAAGCTCATTTTCAACAATTAAGGGAAGTACTAACAATGGTTGATGTCTAAAATTTTGAAAGAATTATAAAGTTTCCTTGGATTAACGGGCTACTACACAGTTTGTCAAAGACTATGTTAAGATAGTCGCACCATTAATAGACCTGTTAAAGAAGGATGCATTCAAGTAAAGTGAAGAAGAAACTATAGCGATACCACATTTTAAGAAGGCCATGGTGTAACTACTGACACTAGCCCTTCCTTATTTTGATGAATAGCTTGTTATCAAGATAGACATATCATGCTCGAGACTAGTGACAATATTGATGCAGCTAAGCTGACCCCTAGCTTTCTTCAGCCAAGATTTGAAAAGGCGTGCCTGCCTAAAGTTTGTTTATGAAATGGAACTTATGGCTATATTATTTGCAGTCCAAATATGGCAACATTATCTCTTAGGTCTAAATTTTTTTGTCAAAACTGACCAATGTAACTTAAAACACCTACTTGAGAAAAGACTTGTCATTGAGGGCATCAACGATGGTTAACCAAGTTATTAAGATATGATTTTAAGATTGAATATAAACCAGGAGGAAAATAAAAGAGGTAGATTCTCTCTCTCCCATGCCCAAACTTTTTCATATTATAGTGGCACAGTGTATTAATGTAGCAGTTATTCAGGAAGAGGTCAACCGTGACCTTGATTTCGTCAGAGTAAAATAAACCTTACAGACATATTCAAATTGTAACCTAAATGGAGGTTGTTGAAGGCCAGTTTCCTTACAAGAACATATTGGTACTCTTTAAAACCTCAAAACTAATTCCTAAAATTTTGACTGAATTTCATGACAACTTGGTGGGAGGGCATTCGAGCTACTTGAAGACTTATAAGCAAATGATTGCAAAGCTCTATTAGGAAGGGATGAAGACTGATATAAAGAAACATGTGGATAATTGTGTAATTTTTTAACAAAGTAAAACATTATCACTTTCTCTAGTAGTAGTACCACAACCTCTTCCTATTCTAGAACAAGTATGGGATCATATCTCCATGGATTTTATGAAAGGACTAACTAAATAAACAAGGTTGAGTGCAATAATGGTGGTAGTACACAAACTCAGTAAATATGCTCATTTTGTCACTCTGAAACATCCTTACATTGCCTTCATTACTTATGAATTATTTGTCCATCACATTGTCAAAATTTATGGGTTTTCAAGATCTATTGTGTTCGATAGAGATAAGGCTTTTATCAGTCATTTTTTTAGGGAACTATTTTGCCTACAATAAACTCAGCTATGACGCAATACCATCTACTATCCCCAAATTGACGGCAAAAATAAATGGTTAATCATTGTCTTGAAACATATCTATGTTGTTTTGTACAAAAAATAGGCCCACATTTGAAGTAAGTGGTTACCATTGTGCGAATATTGGTATAACACTGCTTTTCACATAGCCACAAAGCTTATCCCTGTCAATTTTTTTATTGAAAATTGACCCTTTTAAAATTGTATATGGAAGGGAGCCACCACCCTTACTACACTACATAAATGGGCATACATATAACACCAATATAAAGGATCAGTTAAAAGATCGAGATTTGATACTTAAGGAAATGAAGGACAAATTGAGTGTTACATAGGAACAAATGAAAAAATAGGTAGATAATATTGAAGGGATGTTCACTTTCAAATTGGCGATCTAGGTTACTTAAAAATTCGCCCTTGAAGCAGTAGTTTGCTAGTTAAGAGATCAATTGAGAAGTTGTCACCTCACTATTTTAGCCCCTACTAAGTTATTCAAAAGTTTTATACTGGTCAAATGGAAACATTTACTAGATTTTGAGGCAAGGGAACCCTATAAAACCATCTAGCAACAATTTCCAACTTTTCACCTTGAGGATAAGTTAACACTCATCGCGAGGAGTATTGATAAGCCTCTAATTAAGATTTTCTACTTAAGAAAAAAAAAGAAAAGGAGCTAAAACAATGAGGAAAAGCCCGACAATTCCTACGAATGATATTTGAGGGCTATTATTTGTTATTTATTATTTTTGCTTTATTACTTGTTTATTTCTAGCAAGATTCTAGAAGGCTGAGTTGGCATGGTTGTTAGGGAAGGTGTCAAGTCAAGGAATATTTAGCTGGCATACGGGAGTAGAAAGAGGCAAGAAAAATGTAATATGAATGGGAATGTCTATGGAAAGAATGACACCTCTCAAATGTTGCCTGTAATTTCCTCCTCACTGATTTCCACTTGAATAGGATCTACATTATTAACCATTTATCTTCTGTTTTTTAGTAACCTACCATATTCATACCCTTTGCTTAATCAAAAAGCACAATTTTTGCAACTAAAAGAGATGTGCCTAACTCTAACTTCGTACTTAAGAAATGATGGCAACTTCATGCCATCCTGAGTTGCATAACAAATTGGGCCTTCTTCTTCAAAGGGCCTTCGGAGCTTTTAGTGGTTACTACTCTAGTTTTCTTGTCCAATGTAGCAAAATTTGACTATATATTAGGAAAACGTGGGTGAAATTAAATAGGAAGAGTAGCAATATTGAACAACAAACTTTATCCCCCATTTAGACATTTAGAGCAAGTATTTAAATTAGGCACCATAAAAAACGCTATAAGCAATTTTATTCATATTCAAACAAGATATAACAGAAAGCATTGTTACACCAAAGTTGAATGGAGTAAGAAGAAAGAAATATAGGAATGAGAATCAAGCTAAATCTTAGGAGCTCAAGAATTATCAAATTATATTGAAATTTTCCTTATCTCCTATTTTTAGAAATTGGTTCAGGTAACCCATTAAGGGAATGTATGATCAAGAACAAGTAGTAACCATAAGGCAAACCTCAAATCATATAATTCCATGATCAGAAATATTTTCTTTCCACAAAAACACTTTTCCATAAAGGAATGATCTCATAAAATTTTAACTTCAAATGTGGAAGCTTAATCTTGACTTCACCTAAAAGTGATACATAGAGTAAGATGTAGAGAATCCCATCACAGGCAAGTATAGAAGTATATTTTCCTCCAAGGGTGATCCAGTTGGTTCATGTGGTTTTTTTAAGTCCCTCAAAGCATGAAAAGCTTTGTATTCAGGTCCTCGTGGTGTTAAAAAGTCTTGATGATTACTTAAGTGGAACTGTTGCTTAGTTAATGTCTTAATATTCTCAAATATTATAGAATAACATTTAAAACATGTTCAAACATTTACTCATATTATTAGGAAAACATGCCCTAATAGTATCGAAAATAAAGCTGAATCTTTTCCAAAGAAAATTCATATTCCTAGGGTGACTAATTTGTATGACTAAAGATATATAAGAATGCTACAATAAATCATTAATAATAAAGAATAAATAGTACAATTTACTTTGAAGCACTGGAATCCTACTCAAAAGTAATTATTAAACCATTAAAGAGAAAATTCTTTTCATTGTTATATGAATTATTAAACTTCAAAGTGATTTGTTAAATCAAAATTTTTGTTTTAGGAATTGATTGCAAATCTACAAAAGAGGTTCACTAAAAAAAGTTCAAAATATTGCATCAAAACAAATTTTGCCAAATGGCAAGCTATTTTAAACATTTTTATTTTGGTATTAAATTTATCAAGGGTGAAACAAATTTTGTTATTGATTCCTTAACCTGAAAATTCTTACAGTCTAAGTCATGATTTTGAGAAACAAAACATCCAAAACACCATAAAGACTATCTCTAAAAATACAACGAAATCAATCTAAAGCCTAAATTCATACACCACTATCTACTCAGTCAGTAAAATCTTCAAAAGATGTCCTAAAATAAGAAAAATAGAAACTATCACATTTCTTATTAAAACCCAAGGTGAGGCTTCCTTATTATCATCCTCTAAAGTCAATATTCACGAGTGGCTCCATCATGTTTCAATAACAACTCTTAAGGGTCTCCCTTCATAAAAGTCCTTGTAAATTGATTTCATAAAAAATTGTTGCTAAAAAATGCAACCCGAAAAGTTATTTTACATAAACCAAACCAGTTTTAAATAGCATTTTATAAAGTTAGCAATTCTCTTTCCAAAGTTGTTACTTTGAAAGAGATTATTTTCAAACAATTTTAACAATTGAAAATTGTCTTTATAATTCCATAATAATGAAGTAATTAACAATTTCTTTCTTGAAGAGGAACACCATAAGCTAGGAGATTTGTCAAAGCCTTAAAGTTATTATTTTCACATTTTAAAATTGGCAAATTCTTTCAAAATTAAATATCATTTTGTGAAACTTAATAAAACCACTCCTATTTATTCTACCTACAAAAATTAATAAAGTCATCAACCTTATGGAGTGCGGACAGGAACTATGGAAATTCAAATAATTTAAAGCTCAAATTTCAATCAATCTCTCATATTTCCTCCTACAATTACTATAATTACCAGTAAGTCTAGTTCAATATCTTCTTAATAATGAACACCATAAACTACCACTCATAATTAATTTTATTTAGCACAGAACTACATTCAACTTCCCCTTTTGATTCATCAACTGCTGAAAATGGTACAGATCCATATTTCTAAAACAAATAAACTAATAATGTTCTATTTTAAAGCCAAATACCAACATAAAGAATATAAAAAGTTATTTCCTTTACTTTAACTATTTATGTCAAAGTTTTTGATCTCCTAGATATTAACGTGAAGGTATGACTATAAGCAAGACCAATAGCTAAATATTCTAATATTAGTAAGGAGATTTAAAGACAAATAGTGGGATAAATTCATTCAAGGACAAAAGGCCTCACTAAAGACTGTGGAGGAGTGGTTGATCCAAAAATCTCATCCCATTAATTAGAAAGTCAAAGAGCCCACAATTTTCTTACAAGAAAAGTCTAAAGCAAATGCTCTCTTAGTTAGAACCAAAATTAGGGGAGAATATTTTGAAATAATGAAACTAATAAAATTTTAATTAACTTATATATTAAAAGATAACGAGAAAGAAGTAAATTTAGGCCTAGACACCAAAAAACTCAGTTTGGTGTGACCCCAACCTAGATGTGACACCTACCTTCACAAGGCACATACCTGAACATCTCGAGGACATTCGAGCACATGCCCTATAAAAGCGGCATGTTAGAGTAGTAACATTCACTTAATATGGCATCATACACATAAACACAATATGTAAAAGATCAATTCCTCATTCCATTTATAAAACATTGTTATAATGTAGCATTACACTACATAATTCATATACATACAGTATCAAAAATATCTCATAGTTTACTACTCTACAACATGTTCTACATGAAATGAGGAATTAATTATATACAATCTAGTTGACTCCTCAGATATCAGCTGACCGACCTTTGAACCATTTCGTTCCCAAAAACGCAGTACTAGACTTCTTTTAGAATGCCTTAGAAGCTAAGTCTTCTCTCTCGTACTTGAAAATCAACATTAAAAACAATTTTGATGAATTTTGTGAACTCAGTGAGCGAACCATCCTTGATGCACTCACCCATATCAAACCACAAAGATAGTTCACAATTCAATTTACAATCAAATCACATCACAAATACTGAATATCATGTCACAGTTTGTTTCAGAACAATAGATCAATTCACATTTTATACCACAACACATACTCATTTATTTTTTTTATATATCAAACAGTTCACTTATTCATTTCTATTCAATCATAAGAGACATGTAAGGATGTATATGTAAATGCACATGTGACTCCACTTTCGCTGTTACTTTGTTATGAACGAGCTCCTTTTTAACTGTCCCGTATTTGTTGTAGTTACTAGGTTCATTGATAACTGTCTCATATCTGTTGTGGATACCAGGCTCATTTTAATACTGAGCCTGTGGCTCTTTATACACATTTTTTTAGCTTTAATCTCTTTTTCACTGGCCACTCAAGTCACAACTTCCTTTATTTGATCATGCATTTCAATGTAATGAGATGCATCATTTCACATTATATGCAATCAATCACTTTCATTCATAATACACATTCACTTTTCACATTTTCATTAGACCTAAGTCTGGCATTCAACATATTTGTTGAGTACACATATTTCTTTCGTATTCACATACAATCAAAACATTCCCAATTATCGAACTCCTCAAACTATTAATGTCCGGAATTATCACATTTGTATCAATAACAGTTCAATAATTGAAATTTAAGCGAATACAATCATTCCTAGCAAGAAACATCTAGGTTACTCACAGTAAGTTCCTAATAGCTATTGTCTCGACGAACTGACAATATCTAGACGTTGGCGTTCAACTTGAGCATCTAAATCAAATAATACACATATTGTACACATTACTAAATTGATCATTTATATAAGTATTCAATCATACACATATGTAAATGTGTTATGTATAATGCATGCTCAATGACTTTCCCGAGTATGTGTCCTTAATCATAAGTCTTGATTATTCAAACCATTATAACTTGTGTATGTCTAGCTCGTACTTAAGCTTATACCTCAAAGAAACTTGATTATTCTAAGTTCATCAATCAATCATTAACCAATGTTATTCTAGCATTATATGATCATAATATTCAATTTCTCATTCATTCATACCTAATACACCTTACTCATTCTTTTAGATCACATTTACAATCATATGAACACCTTCATTCCTATAACACTTATAATTTTACAGATTTCATATACACTAATATCATCAATCTATTCTTAAGTTAAAACCTCAATTAACAACCTAACCTAACATATCATACACTTTATCAACTTATTCAAGCACAAACTAGGTTCATTTCAAGTCTCAATAAAGTCTAAATACATCATAGGAAAGTATCTTATCATTAGTTGTTTCAAACATCACAAATAAGAGAAGAATTCATGTTCAAGGCCTTTCCCACATTCATGGGCGCCACCCCATGATCGTGGGTTAAGCCATCTGAATATTTTTTTTCTTCCTTTCCTTGCAGTTCCCATGATCGTGGAGACATTCCCATGTTCGTGGGTTTTGTTATCCAAAAAATTCCAGCCATTCGCTTCCAATTTTCCAAATTTTTATCTCCTACATATTACCTCTAACACATCTTATATAGCCATTTGCTTCCAATTTTTCAAATTTTTATCTCCTACATATTACCTCTAACACATCTTATACATATTTCATCATTTCCTCTTCATTCTCACCTCAATTCCATCTCAAAATCATTCGTACATCAATCCATAAACTATGATTCATCATTTACACAAAGATAGAACATGATCTCTATGATTCACTATCATACATAAATTCTAGTTCCCATTTCAAGAACATTGCACAAACACCTTTCTTAAGCATAAATGTCACCTTCATTATAACTTAAAATCCCAATCTATTTCATCCACATAACAACCTACAATCTATGGTTTTTATACATCCAAAAATAGAACATTTTTATATCAATTCATTCATCAATGTTCAGCACACATCATGTACACAAAAATAGGACATAATGGTCTTCATTCATCCATCAAAATTTCAGCACTCTTTCAATACCATTATCGTGATCATTTTATCTCAAAGTTATCGTCATATCTCAAAGTTATCATCATGTTAGTTATGTTACATTTATCACAAGAAGCCAAAGATCCACTTACCTGTTTAACTCCAAACTCTTCTCAAATCTTCAAGTGACCCTAGCTTCCCATGCTTACATAATGATCAACTTTCAAAGAGGACTAGGTTGGGTTTTCTAGTAATAAGAAGAAGATACCAAGGATCTTGAAGTGGCTAGTGTTGAATATTAACAAAACTCACGTTGGGAGTGTGGGGTGTTAAAGTCCTAAATGGAGAAAAGAAGAAGATGTGAGAATGAAGTAAAGAGTAACAAATGAAAGACAACGAAAATGGTCTTGCAAAGATGAAAATATCATGGGTTTAAGGGCTTGGTGAGTGTCATGACATTTACCACTTAAATAACCAAATTAATAAGTCATTTATTCTCTTAACATCTAGTCCATTTGTCTCCCAATTTCTATACCAATTGTCACCCAATTTTCTATGCTACTTGTCAATAAATCCTAAAGCCATGTATCACTCATTTCTACTATCATGTGTCAATTATTTCTACTTCCATTTGTCCATTTATCTTGCCACTTGGCATTTTTCCCAATCAAAAAATACACATAATTTCATAAATCTCTCAATTTTAATAAATAATTTTGAATTAATAAT
Source organism: Erythroxylum coriaceum (assembly GCA_026874005.2). Taxonomy (NCBI): domain Eukaryota; kingdom Viridiplantae; phylum Streptophyta; class Magnoliopsida; order Malpighiales; family Erythroxylaceae; genus Erythroxylum; species Erythroxylum coriaceum. The sequence continues at coordinate 588,050 of JANQAP020000152.1, forward strand.
TGAAACCATCAGATCAAAATTCAAGACATAAAGTTTATAATTCACATTATGATCATTTTAAATCGTTCATATCCCGAAAAATGTCCATTGGGTGCATATATAGTATTTGTAATGTGTATAATCAATATTTACGTGTGTATGCTAATGATATGCATGTCAATACAATGCATTTCACGTATTCTAAATGCTATTTCTCATATGCAAAGATCTAGGATCCTATGTCCTAACCTTTTGTATAGAAACGGGATATTACACTAGAGACTTAAGAAAACGAAATAAGTAAAGATGCTAAAGCCTGCGAAGATGCCCTACAAAGCCCACTAAAGCCTGAGGCCTACAAAACTTGCCTAGATGCTAAAGCCTGCAAACATGCCCTATAAAACTTGCAAAGATGCTCTGCAAAGTGTTAAAGCTTAAAAAGTCTTGTATAAAATTATTCAATTAGACATGAATGTGCTTATAGAAAGGAAGGGAATGTAAGGACAAGGATCATCCCTTTTTCGATCAACATCTCCTCTTGTACTCTTATTTTTTCATTTACTCCAGTAGAATCTCTAGTACATTCTCTTCATTTTGCAGCCTTTCATACTAAAACCCCTTTTAGTTCCTTCTGTACTAAAAATTTTGTTCTCTCATATTAAAAGCTTATTTCAAAAAAAATTCCATAATAAAACTCAAATTACTCCTAATTTGCTAAAGCTACCACATAAAACCTTCTTTCCATGATTGCTAAAGCTTTAATATTCTTGTAAAGTACTTTTTCATTTGCCTACTCCTCAAAAAAGCTTTCTTTTCTTAATGCTTAACAAACTTTAAGTATAATAAATTAAGTTATTCTATTTTAATTCAATTAACATTTATTCTTTGTTAAATTCTTTGTTTTTATTATTCTCTTTACCTATTTTAATGCTTTATTCATTTCTTTACTTATGCTTTCAAGTTTTTTACTAAAGCAAGACATAATTGAATTAAATAGGGAACATGTCCATTTTGTGGAAGAATGTTGACAATTATAATACTTTTGTAAAATAAAATAACAATCAATTATTTTTTAGAAAATATAAAAATTAATGATTATAAGATATTATAACTCATAAAATAATACGATGAATCATTAAGAAAACAATTAAATTACTTCATAAAAATTAGAAATATTATCTAGGTTTTAGAACAATTAAATTACTTCATAAAAATTAGAAATATTATCTAGGTTTTAGAAAGCTCTCTAGCCCTAAATATTTTACATGTTTAGAATGGCAGGATTCTTAAAACAAGATCTTTAAAGAAAATAGTAAAAACTTTAAACAATGAATTATTTATATTGAAACAAGAATACAATGAATTAATATAATCTTTATACGCCTATAACCTAAAATAATAATTATTATTATAAGAAGAAGAAGAAGAAGAAGAAGAAGGTCTTTATATAAAGTTGACCTACTTGAAAGAATAAAAACAACAATTAGCTATGCAAAATTAAAAAATATTAAGTAGGCCTAAAAAATTTATCTGTAACATTTTTTTAAAATATTAATAGCATGCTACATTTTCCGTTTTATTTCTTCTACACTTCCCCATTTTCATTATTTTTAAAATTTAAAATCTAATATTTTCTCATTTGAATTTGGGTTTTGTTAAAGATATTAATTTGCAGTCTTTAGATTGGACATATGAATACATGAAAACCATTTTAATTGTATTGACACTTAATTTTGTCTCACCATTAATTTGTGATAGTTAAATTATCAAAGTAATAAATAAATTAAACCTTAGATAGAATATTTCGTTTTTTTTTAATTTAGCTTAAGCTATATGTATATAAGGCCATCACCTACTTTTACCTTTCACTCTTGATTTAAGAAAAACTAAAAAAGGGTAATTGAAATACTCTTTCATTTCTTTTTGTTTGATTTTGGTAATTTAAGAAAAAATAAAATTATGAACTTTGTAAATTTCCTTTAATGTCAATTATTTAGGTTTTTTATATTGAATTTCTAGATATTTTTAGAAAAAAGGAGATATGAATTTATTTTAAAAAGGAAAATATTCTTATTTAATTACTACAAGGTAAAAGTAACATTCTTTTACTTTTACGCTAAAGAAGGTAAAAGGATATATATATATATAAACACACAAGAAGAAAAGGTGGCTTCAAAACCACAAATGGCATGTCATCTATCTGATCTAAGTTTGGAAGGAGCAATTTTTTTATTTCTGTGTTTTTATAATAGTTTGTTATTTTTGTTTCATAATTTAAATTTAAAACTTATTTGATTATTAATGCTATTTTATTATTAAAATTTTACTTACACATTAATATTTTATTTTCAATATTTGTTAAGTTATTTTAAGTTTATGCATCGTAAGATATTTTAATTTGAAATATATTAATTAAATGATTATTATATTCAAAAGTTTTTATTTTTAAAAATAGTTTTTAATTAGATATAAAGTTATAAGTAATATATTATTCATAATTATTTTTAATAATTAATATTAAACACTTAAATAATATATATTAGTTAATAGTTGATCAAATTATGGCAAAAATAAAAACAAAAAAGTTTTATGATGTTTCATAAATTGTAGAAACATAAACAATTAAATTAAAAGTAGAAAAGAGAAACTCAAATAAATAAATTAAATTTTTATTTAATTTAAAATTTTAAAAACAAAAAAATGAAAACAGGACCAAACACTAACAATCACAAAGCATGAGAGGTCTTCTTCTTCTTCTTCTTCTTCTTCTTCTTCTTCTTCTTCTTCTTCTTCTTCTTCTTCTTCTTCTTCTCTTCTTCTTGTTTCTACGAGGGGCGACGAATACGACATATCCATTTCTTTCTTTTGCCAACGTCAATGATAAGATGGAGCAGTGGTTCACTCAAAACTGTTTTATTTTCTTTTGACATTTAAGATAAGAAAGTTATTGATTTCTAGTAAATACAAATTAAATACCCGGAACTTTCATTCGTTGAGAGTTTTAAATTTTTATTTTTTATCATATCTTATTCTCTTATTTTCGTATTTAATCTAATAGATAGGTTAAAGTCTAACAAACATTTAAGGGATAGTATAATTATAT
>JANQAP020000152.1:1046430-1059432 GCA_026874005.2 Erythroxylum coriaceum
TGAGCTGCTAGGCGAGAATAGGGGACCAAACTGTTGGATATAAATCCACTAAAACCACTCAAAGCCTTCGGCCATCATAAAGACGATGAGATAGGTAGGTGGGCAACAGAGTTTAGTGGGTAGGGTAAAGTTGTTTTAAATGGACCATATGAATGATGAGGAGATAAAACTTACAAATTCTTCTGAAAATGGAAAGTCCCAAACTGTTACTTGTACTACTAGGAGTGTTTGTTGCGGGTGATGGAGGAATCAAGTAGAGGGCAATGATGAAGGAAATTAGAGCCATAGCAAAGGCAAGGAGCCAAAAAGATGGTTTTACGGTTTTCATGCTTACAACTAGGGGGAATGTTAGGGTGTTTTTCTTAATCTGAGGAAAGTTATTAAGAGCTGGGAAGTGATAGAAGTGTTGCATTTGTGAGCAAGGGTTTTTGCTTTTTAGTGACGATTGACGTGGGAGGAAAGAAATGTATGTGTCCAACTGACGTTTGTGAAGGTGATGATAATCTTAGCTCCTGCTTTAGAAGTAATGGCGCAGAAAAGAGCTGGCTGAGGTAAAGAGAAAATGGCAAGATGGAAGTAACGGTTGATGCACACTCTAACCCCGAAAAGAAGTATAAAGAATAGGATGCATGTGTTGCGCGTGTGCTTTTTAGTTTAGTTAGTTTTTTCTTTACGGTTGGACCATTAATAGAGACGGGGGGCAATGATGAAAGCAGATGGTGCCGCTTAGATGTGGACATCAGACGAAAAGGTGAAAGCAGTGCATTCTAGCTGATGCCGCTACTCCACGGTGGGTACATTGGTAAGACAAGGATATTGCTTCTAAAATGAGAATAGAAACCGCCCATATTGTCACCTTAGAACACAAAGCATCAGGCAAATGATGACTTCAGCACCTCAGGCAGGATCTTTTGTTTGTGTTGGGTCTCAAAGTCCAAAAAAATCAGATCCTAATACAGTCCACTTTAAGACACTGAAGTTCACAGAGGTTTGGAAAGGAAAGACATCGAACTCAAGCCTGGCTATCAACCTAGTCAAACTTCTTCCGCATCATAAAGCCTTATTATGGTAAGAGGATTCAAAGTGGAAAGTACTCGGATTTGCTCCTTGGATCTCCTGTTTTAGTGGAATCTTATGAAAAGTTTGGAAATAATATACAATTGAAAGGGATGGTTTCATATGTGAAATTAGTAACAACTAAACAGGACTCCATGGTCAGCACGTCGGACTTGCTCTGGTATCACAAAATGTGACTGTAACTGGCTAGTCATATGTACTTGGTTTGGGATCTAGTCTTCTATACACAACTATCAGGACGGAAGAAAGAATTAAATAAATGAAATAAATACGTCAACTAAGATAAGCTCGCTCCCTTCACGTTGACAAAAATGCTCATCCCATTTCTCTACGACACTATGGACTCCGTACTCTGGGTGAGAATTCGACAAGCAGGAACCGTTTTATGTAGCATACATGTTCCTTTAAAGGTCACCATCTGACAGCAGCCTTTTCTATATACGTTAAGCTGTAGAATAGAAAATGTAACAAGTCACTAACATGGCTTGTGTATGTAGCGCATAAAAGTGTGTTCTGATTATATAATACTCGTTCAAGTAGTTTCTGGGTGCGCATGTGTACTGAGTGTCCGTACCTGTTCTGAGTCAATCTTGTGAAAACCAAATTTGTCAGTCCATATAGACTCTGCCTCTTCAGCGGCTGGAAGAACAAGGCTCTGAACATTCAAAAATGAAAGCAATTTCTCGATACAAGAGAACAACAACTGGAAGTAGCCCTGAGAGGAAAATTAAATACCAAAGTCGAGATAAGTTATATAAATATGATAAAAAATTAGCTTTATCAAATGTAGAAACTCCAAGTTCGAACGAACAGAATTTCACCAGACAGGGCAATAGATTAAAAAAAATCCAGCTCCTGAACAGGTAAGATGCATCAGTAATCACCTTGCCATGGTTGCCATTGCTTGTTGCAACTAAGGGAAGCTCGGCCACTTCTTGCCCAAATATTCTAAGAATTCCAGCTGACACAACGAATGAGCTGCAATAACAGATATGTGAGGTGTTGTCATTACTCAGAAAGTAAGATCACTCCCAGTTTTAAAAAAAGTTCATGATTACTTGACCGTTAGTACAGCACAGAACATTCCCCCGTAATCTAGACCCTTAGAGTTCTTCCTGAGAAAGTCAGAAACCGTCCGTTAGTATATTAGCAGAAGATAGGCAAGTATTGCAAACATTTAGCTTACCCGAAAACCATCAATGGGATAAGGTCACGTCCAGTTGAATCCACTATGGGATCAAAACACTCCTGAAGCATAAATACACGTTAATAATTTCATTTGTGAGGTGAAAAAAATCCATAATCTGTTGACAAGACATATGACATAGTATATACTGAACAAAAAGATTCAATTTACAGTATTAAATCATCAGTTTTGAACATCAAAAGGTTGAGATGAAATGATTTATAGAAGGCATTTCCACACAAGACCACAAGTTAACACAATTTGCACATCCAGATCAATACATATACCAGCTGAAGAATCATGCTAGCACATAAAGGTAACATACGTTATATATAAATACAAAGATATTAAAAAAAAGATGTGCCAAAACGCCATTAACTGCAAATAAAAAAAAATTATTCCACAAAAGCAAGGAATGTACTCACTTGGAAAATATTTAGGGCTTGGGAAAGCAACAGCTTATTTTCACGAGAAGAGAGTTTGCCACTGAGAAGTCTCCACCTCACATTAATGTCACTAACCATTCCTAAACCTTTTTGCTCATGCTTCATTCTTATAACATCCAAAAGAAGGTCTGGGAGTTTTTCAGCTTCGCGAACTATCAACTTCTGCAAAGCAGTATGAATCCTACCACAGTCCATTGAACAAAACCACTTCCCTTTTGGCAATTCCTGTCAAACAAGTGGAAAAACAGTTCCGTTAGCAACATCAAAAGCGAATTCAAAGACTAAAATCAATCTGGGATCCATGCTAAAATTAATGTATGAACTGCTTAAGCACAAACCTTTAAGTTCGCAATTTTGTGGGTCCTCAAACAGCCAACATGGAACTCCTTCTCGCACTGCAGAAAAGCATGCAAGCTACCCTCAGATGCAGGATAATGAGTTGATAAATCTAAAAATGTGACTCCTCAAACAAGTAAGAAACTGATATGAAATCATGGAGAGTATCAAAATTCTAAATCAATTTCTCATTACAGAAGCAAGTAGTTTATTTTTTTCTGAGTCCATAAGTTCAAATCAGAAATAAAGAACAGCAAATAGTTGAAAACTACCTGATCACATAGTATTATTGTTCGAGGACCAAATCCAGATCTGCTGAAATCATAACCTCTGCGTACAGCAAAATTGAAGGAATAGCAACCCAAATCAATGTTGAATAAACCACAGACAACAACAATCAGATCTTTAGCAATGCAAGTACAAACTGCATAAAAAAGTTCAGGAATCATGAAAAAGTCCCTATGCCTTGATATTTTCAGACTAGAAGTCTTACCGGCATAACACGCATCCACTAAGTTCAGCTTCTATGTTCCTGACAATACGTATGCATCTCTTGGTTATCTGCTCAATAGGATCAATACCAGAAATTCTTCCAGCTGCAAGAGCATTTGCATTATGCTCCACAAACTTTTCTCTCTCGAACATATTCTGGCAAAATTGGCAATACCAATCTCCATGTGGAATACTTGGTAGAGATGCACATCCTGTATAGTCAATAAGTTGTTCATCATAATCAATTTACACAGATCACAAGAACTAATTGTAAAACGTAATATCCTTTAAAAACGGACATAACAATTAAATTTTAGGATTTGTTTATTTTCTCAAACCCAAAGAATACATCAGAGAGAAGAAAAAGATTACTAAAGTTATAGTTTACCTTTATGGAACGCCCTAGGGCATCCATCACAGAGAACAAGGTTCCCACCATCGGCACAAATGATACACAGGTCATCATTATCCTTAGCAGAATACTTGCGGCCTTTTGAGAGAGAGATTGCCAATTCATGAAGTGACACACCATTAGACGTATAAATGTATGCATAGCTGTCAAGAAAGCCAAAAAGATCATTTTATTAATCCACATAGAAAAATTGTATGCATCAAATGACGCACCATACACTTATATAAGCTTACGGTTTTTTGCGAGTAGCCCAGCCAGCATGAGCTTCGAAGGTTGATGGGCTGACCTGTGAATTATTAACAAGTATTTTCAGCAAATCTGACGTGAATTAATCATCCATCATCTAACCATTAAGAAAATGTACCTCACTATTGCAGCAACAACAAAGTATTCCAAATCCCCTTTTATACCCCAAAAGCAGTTTCTGTCCAGAAGATTTAATTACTTTACATACTAAGAATGTGAAAAAAATTTATGAGCATGCACAATATTTATCTGAACCACCTGCCCACGAGCATAGTATGCAACTTCTGTTCCATCAGGCAATCCACCTTCCTCAAAAACCAATTTATGCAAGCGCTGATCTCTTCAGAATTAAAAGAAAAAATTACTTTTGCAGGGGAGAGATAAAATTACTTTTGCAGAGGAGAGATTAATAACACAGCAGCAACAAACACAACCAAACTATGTTATAGAGTAAAAATTATGAAATATTGGAAAAGAAAGATTCTAACTTTGTTGTTATTTTCCATTGGCACTTATTTTGGGGATAGACACCTGCTGGTGGGCTTTTCAAGGACTTTGATGTTAATAAAGGTCTTGGTTTCCTGAAAGAAAAGCCCAAAATTATAAAGTAAAGAGTGAGGATAAAGTGAAAATCTAAATACCAGATAACATATTACATGGATATCTTTCTACATTAATCCAGTGTCAGAACCAAAGCAACAAGCTACAACAAACTTGTCAAAGTATGAATAAATTGCTAAAACTGAAATAATGCTAAGGAAATGACAAATCAACATGATAAAACAAAAAAACCTTGGTGTGGTCTTCCATGGTTTATTTTTCCTTGATGACATATGCAATGAAACACTTTTGGAAGGTTTTTTGATCAAATCCTCTTTTAATGACCTGACGTAAGAAAATGCTACACAAGTTAGCATATCACCAACCTAAGTATCCAAAATAATAGTACTTAAACATCTAGTAAGTCTTCCCAAATGATAGAACAGAAGATACAGATCGCAACTAAACCAAAGTAAAGATTTCAAACTTAAGCCATGAAAAAGCTATAAAGGAAAAAATTCAGATAAATATGTCACTAACTCAGAATCTGTTTTCTGTTCAATCTTTTTTCTTGATGACATGCGCACTGGGGAACTTGTGGACCTTATCCTTAGATGTGATTTTGGTTGCCTGAAATGGTTCAGATGAGAAGCAATATAAGGAAAAATTTGCAAGATGACAATACAAGAATATGTCAATACCTTTTTTTCCCATAAGATACAAACAAAACAAGGATATAAATTCTACATTGAAACAAATTACAGAATCATAAAAGGACACCAACTTTCTACAGATCATGGCCGGAGTACTATCTAGCGAGGATGTAGCAATTGAAACACTGTTGCAGGAGCCCAAAGTCAAAACTTGTTCTGCTGAGCTGAAAAAAGAGTAAGTGTCGTGTCACACATATAATTTACACCATTGTAAGAAAAGTCATATTGAACTGATTCACTGAGTTACTTGGATAACATCAGTCCTTATAGGAAAAAATGAAGAAGCAACTCATCTGACATCTATTTCAATGCCACTAGTTGGTTAAGCTGTACCATTTATAAGCTATAATTCTGGAAAGGCATCAATGAATCATTGCAACAACTAACCATCAAAAGAATAACAAAGGGCACACCTGGCAGTTGCACTAGTTTCAATAGTTGTGCTTCCAAGGGATTTATTTGATTCAGCACATGCATTGCATAAAGGCCCAACTTTGCCAACATAAATCGAAGGAAAAGTACCTATGTTGTTTCAAAATAATGATAATAATAAGGAATAGGTGATAATAAAATGATTTAACCTTTGAACAGAACTATCACCAAATAGCTCACCTTTGCACCTTCTACAAGTGAATTTTTTTTCTTCAGGCAAACCACTAATGGCACTTTGGATCGTAGCTTCTAAAGAATCCAGAGAAGAAGATCTACAAGCATTCAATACATCAAGCAGGCTCTTACCATTCTCAAAACAAATGTATTGTCCTGCACGTCTATACTGTTTTATGGCATGAATCTCAAATTGCGAAGGAGGAATGACCTAAATTAATTGAAAGAAACCATCATAAAATGGTTGATATATTGAACCACATTGCAACACTAAACTGTAATAGGAAGTCATACTCACTCTGCGGCTCTTGCAGAGAGAACAAGAACACAGAATACCAGCATCTTTAATCATACCGCGCAGTCCAAATGCTTGGAACTAAGATTCTCAAACATGAAAACAGAAGCTTATGAGCTTCCATGAAGTGAATGAGTCCATTACAGGAAAGCTTGGGCAGAAATTACATTGTACCTTTTTTCCACCCATGTAAACCACCGGTACCCCTTCAAGCAAACCAGTCTCAAAGAGTTCCTTCACCGTCATAGGTACATTCTGTAGTGCAATCTTTTTCGACATTTTCAACTCCAAATTCCTCTTCGGTGGAGCCAACGCACTTCCCTCTGCAATCATCTCAACAGCAACGCTTGAAACTGCTTCACCGTCAATCGCTTCAAACCCATTAACCATAACCTCCACTGCCTCATCTTTAACTTTCACAGTGGACCTAGAAAACCGACTCAACTTCTTCCTCTTCTTACCCTTTGTAGAACTACCATTTTTAGACATTAACATAATCGGACCCTCATCACGAGGCTCACCGATTTCCTCGTCTTTACAAGTCCCCATCTCCATAACGCAGTGAGAAATATTATTAGCACTTAGATCACAAAGAAATCTGCTCCCTTCCTTGACTTCATGAACCGTTTGGCTCTCTAAGACTACACTCTCTTTACCACCATTCTCCAACACTCCACACTCACTATGCAAACTCACCATCTCATTACTTGCACGAAATTTTAACTCCTCAACTGAATCATTCTGTGCATCCATGATGTCATACAACTCACAAGCTCTAAACTTGCGAGAATAAACAAAGTAGCCATTTACCTTATCGAACTTGAATCGTTTACTCGAATGAGTCGCAGTCTCGCCACTCGCCAACTGGAAGCGATCGTCAGCATCACCAGAATCAAGCTCTCGTTTCATGTCGAAAATCAACTACAAATCGAAGGACCGAAACTCTAAGCATGAAATTGAGGGCGGAAAGCCCCCGATTGTAGAGTGAGAACAAAGACGGCGCCAGAAAAAAAGAAGGAAAAAAAAAGGGGAAATAGATGAGTAAAGAGAGATTTAGAAGTGTGGAGAGAGCGAGAATTTGGGGATTTTGGATTAGGGGTTTATTTGGGGGTTTAATTTTCAATTGATTTTCAGAAAAATAAAGGTGCTAGCGAAAGAAGGAAAGAGCAAAGCTATAGATTTAGAGACATGGAAAGATAGAAGTGATGAGGTAAATGGCAGGATCTGTAAATAGGATGAAAGGCGAGAATTAAAGTGCACGCTCCACAGTCCACATTGAATAATAATGCTGCTTTTTGTTTTGTTTGTGTGTTTTCTTTTTTCTTTTTTCTATTTTAAGTATTTACTTATTTTTAATAAAAATGGCAATTTCTTTAATTAATTAAAACTCGAGATTTTCTCGGTAAAATAATTTATAGTACGGTCTTGTTTAGGATTTAGGAAATACTTCATCAGTTATTTTTTGGTTAGATTGAGAAGTATTTTACTGTTTAATTAAGTCAAATTGTCGATAATTATGTGTGATAATTAATTGATTGAGTTGACAGATTAAACTTGATTATTTGTTTTTTAAAATGCTCCTATAAAGAGCGTTTTGTTCTAACCGTCAAAAAATTAAAGAACGAAAAAATAATTGTATTTAAAAGTTATTGCAAATTACTCAAAGTGTTATTATAGTTAAATAATTAAACTGACATACTTGAATGTCTAGAAATTTACCTTAACAATAAATTATTAGTTCAACAAAATATTAAAAAATAAGCATTATTACAACTAAGTTTACAAAAAACACAGGAAGTGATAAATAAGTTAATATATTAAAAAATGAACTTCAACTTAATTAGTAAAACAAAAGTGGCAGTAAGAATAATACTACTATTATTATATATTCAATATTTTTTATTAGAATTATAAACCTAATTTTTTTGAAATTAAATTTTCAAATTCTAAATTCTTATAAAAATATTAAAAAATATTAATATATAATATTTATATCCTTATAAATCTTTTTTTAAATCATACCTTCGTAATTATTTTACACATAAACAACTAATATTAAATAACTAATTTTATTAAATATCTTTAAATAAATAGTTGATGTTATCTATTAATTAAATTAACCAATATAATTTATTTTTAGTTAACAATTAATACAATATGCTAATTATAACTAAATAGTTTATTGGAGTCCTACCGTATCCGTTTGGAATAAGAATCCCAGCTAACGCGTTTAGCAAGGAAGGTCGCAAGACAGACAAGATTACGAGAGAAAACACAGTCATGTTCATTTTCTCAAGGAGTAGACAATGTGAGGACTCTTATCATCAACCCATTAAAGAGGAAGCCTTAATTTTCTCTCTTGGAGATAGGTAACAATGTACTCTAAGTAGGCCTGCCCTGGGCAGATACCGTTTACTTTTGACTTGCTCTTATTTTGTCATGAAAACTCACTCTTAATACAAAATAAAAATTATTTTTTTATTTTACTCAAGTTATAAAACATTAGGAACGGCCTAAGGTCTCAGCATGTCATCATTAGGGAATCAAGAGAAAGCAAAAACTGCTGGAACTTAGACTTGCAGCAAAAGTCAATGAGCTTCGGTACATCTCGTTTCATGGATATATTTTGCAAAGCATTTATTGCTTAATATATAGGAAGAAAATCTTATTCCAAAGATAAATATGGTATGCAGGCTATACTGTGTGTTTGAATTGCATGTCATAATTTCATCCCATTACTTCAATATCCAAGCAAATACATATTAAATTTGTTCCATAAAATAAAGAGAGCAAACACATGTTGACAATAAAAGGCCTTGGCCAGAGGCCTACAGGCTACATTAAACATGTGACTACGTACCAGAGAGAGACAGTACTAATCCTAGGAGGCTTACAAAATGAAAGGAAGGCGCGACATAGTCTGACTCGCCCTTGTGAAGGTTTCCTCCCACCTTAAATCACATGGTGTAAAGAGAGACGGTGAGAGAGAACTGAGAAATGCCAAAGGATCCAAGTTGCCCTATAAGAGAAACCGCCCTTTAAGAAGGCGATTCAGATCCAAAATCTCCATGTTGCTTCCACAATCCTCGATAAGAATTGCAGCAGCAGATAAACAAATGTAACACTAAGAAATAAGAACCGACCACCCCCATCAGTTTATTTGGTTGAGAACATTGTCAGGAGTGACCTGAAAGGAGAAAAAGCATCATCACAGGTTGTGGATGATGCAGTGTTAAAGGGATTTGTATATGAAGCTATGAGTTGAGTTTGTGGGGTTGTTTGTTTTCTCAGTGTATATAAGAGCAATAAGAGGGTGAGATGACTTAAGTAGAAGTGTATGGTCTCCTTTTGGTTTAAAGGAAACTGAAAACAAAAAAAAGATAAAGAATAAGTGAAACGGAGATTAAACGTTTGGCATCTTCCCAGGATATGCCATTGCCACCTTCTTTTCTCCAACTCTCATTGGTGATGACAGCAACTCCTTCCATTATGTCCATTAACATTTTCCTTTCCTGTACACTTTCCTTTTCATGTTTTTTTTTTTGAGCAGAAGATAGCCTCCACCCTTCAGAGAGTAATCTGTTTAGTGCTCTAGTAGGCTATTAGTACACTTGCTACTTTTCATTCTTTGAAAGAAGTGGATAAATAGAATTATACACAAACTATCGTATGAAATATACTGCTAGGTGGTATTATAAGCTACGCTTTTGTCAAAATTCACCAGTTTTATCTAGTACTGTCCCTTCTTCAGGCTTTAGTCAACTGCAAAACGTTTGTCTGATAGCTCCTGTTCACAATTTGAGGCTGCAGATTATTCATCATTCGCATTGATGAAACGAGATCAGATCCTAAGTGGGCCATTCTCGCTATTTGAAGTTGATCTTCGGCCATTAGATCATACGGCGTCAGGATACACTGGTGTCATGGACACAAAACCATACATGGTGGGCTGATTTCACATCAATACACCTTCTCCAAATGTTGCTTCTTATTTCATATAAGCTAGGCCTTTTCTTTAAAGTTCTTGTGACACCAGCACCATCATTCTTTTATACTTCCAAATGGGAGACTTTAATTATCCTTGTTGAATGCGTAAGGCCTTTTCGAGCAAGAATCTCCCTTTACTGAGGCATCCGATGACAACATGAACTATCTATTGGTTTATAGCTTAACAGGGAAGCTCGATAAGTTTTATAAGTTCATTGAATAATACAGAAAAAACACAGAGAACTTCGGAAAGCATGTTTTTTTTTTTTTAAATTAAAGAAGTATTATATTAACAATAGCTCACTATTACAAACTATACATTAGAACTAATTAAAGAAGTATTCAGAAAGCATGCTAACACAAACTAAACTCAAAGTACCATAGGCAATGATCCTACTATCATATTTGAGACCTTTATGATTGGAATTAAGAATGTTCACAATATTCATGAAGTTTTTCTAGAATTTGGCTCGACCAGAGGCCATACCCTATATATATATATATTAATAATATTATTAATATAATTAGAGAATTCTATTTGGTCTATATTTTCTATTGGCTAAATTCTAATATATTAATAATATTATTAATATAATTAAAGAGTTATATTCGGTTGATATTGCATACTTAACAGTGGAACAAATTTTAATTGTTTATTTTCGTCATTTGATGAACGTATTAGATTAAAAGTCATAAATATATAAATTGATCATTTCTTCACTAATTAAAGTTACAAATTGTTTTTTAATTCAATTATAATATATATATTCAATAATAATATAAGTTAGAATAATATATAAACTAAATACGAAAAAATGAAATACCTCTAGCCATTGATGCTTTTACTTGAAGTGTTTGCACTTTTTAGAATTCTTCTAAGCTCTCAATTCCTGGTTTGATAGTATATTTTTTAGAAGAGAAAAGAAGCTTAGGGACCAAAAAAATCTAAATGAAAAAACATGTAACAATGTGCTTCCATCAAACACATTGATTATTACCACAAAAAACAGGACATTAATAACTACTAAATACATAACGTTGGACTACCATTTATGGGTATTAAACCAGAATATGAACATTTCTCACATTCTCTCACTTGGTCTGTACATTTAACTTGGTATCAAATCCTAATCTGATCCAAATGTAATAGATGAATTATAGTGATAGGTCCTCTAATAATTGAGTATTATCTTCTACGTATTGCAATATACTATATTTAGTATCGACCCGAATTTGGTAACATTACTTAATGAATAAACCTTATATTTATTCCAGGTCCAAAATAATCAATTTTCTCAAAATTCAATAATGTGCACCAAAATATGAGAAAATATTATAAAAGTTTCACGAAAACAACATTGTCCATATAATAAAAACTATATAATGGAACTTAATCTCATTCTAACAAGATAATCCTTAAACTTCATTGGTGGCATGTCTTTTGTTAAAGGATTAGCTATCATCAATTTAGTGCTAAAGTGTTCAATGACCACTTTCTTGTCCTTAACACGTTCCTTTATACATAAAAACTTAAGTTGATGTGTTTACTCCGACTACCATTATTATTATTTTTTAGCTAGAAAAACAACAGTTGAATTGTCACAATATATTTTAATGGCCTAGAAATGGAATCTATGGGTCTAAGCCTATATATGAACAATGTTGTTCATATATGAACAATGTTGTTCATAATCCATTATAGTGTGATGTGATGGACAATAGAACCTATATCCTTTAAAACTTTCAGCATATCCAATGAATACCCACTTAGGTCAAATTTCTTCTCTTGTGGATTATAAATTCTTATTTCATATGGACATCTCCAAACACGTATATGTCATAAACTCGATTTTCAACCTTTAAGTACTTCAAATGGCATCTTTGGAACAACCTTCGTTGGTACCCAATTTAATATATACACTATCGTCGTAAAAGCTTTAGTCCACATGAACTTAAGAAGTTTGGAGCTACTCTGCATGCCCTGTACCATATATAATAATGTTCAGTTTCTTCTTTCTATCACACCATTATGGTCCAGAGATCCAGGCATAGTATATTGGGCTACTATCCCATTTTATTGAAGATAACTCACAAATGGACCATGTGCTTGTCCACCTTTAGTATATCTATCAAAATATTCCCTACCTTTATTAGATCTCATGATCTTAATTTACTCACCGAATTGTTTCTCTGCTTCATCTTTGAATGTTTTGACAACATTTGGTGATTCATTATTGTTATGAAGCAAGTAGATATATATTGTGAATAATCATCTATAAATGAGATGAAGTATTTCTGGCCATACGAGTCTATGTTTGAACTACAAATATCTGTATGTATGATCTCTAATATGTTTGAACTTCTCTTGGCACCTTTCTTTGATTTGTTGGCCTGCATTCCCTTTATATAGTCCATACAAGTTTCAAAATCAATAAAATTCCAAGTACTAAGGACTCTGTCATTCACCAATCTTTTAATCCTCTCTGTGGTGATATGTCTTAATCTCCGGTGCCACAACATAATGGAATTTTCATTCATGACACATCATTTTATTCTAGCATAAACATATGTTACATTGTAACATGTATTATTGTTGGACCCCGATTTTTCTTCTTACTATATGTTGGGGATTAATTTTATCTTTGTTGCGATTAGGTATAAATCAT